>JAQQZR010000006.1:6433389-6449898 GCA_030068235.1 Notoglanidium macrostoma | reverse complement strand
GCACCTCTTCCTGTTCCAGTTTCTCCAAAATGTGTCAAAGTCCCAAACTCTCTGTGTTCTCATTAACCCCTGCATCCACAAAAATACACAGCCTTAAGGAATAGAAGCGAGAAAGAGCAGAGGGACAGAAATACTTAATATTCAATTAATACACAGTGATAATACACTGAAAATTAGCCTGAAAGGATATAAGAGGACAGGAATTTGTGTAATGCCTACATACTGGGGAAATGATACAGAGACAACTGATGACATACAGGCAGAAAAAGGAATGAGAGTGAGGTAAGTGCTGAGTGTAAATGACTGGATTCCTCTCTGAATTCCAGCACTAGGCATGTCACACTCAGGTGAGGATAAACATACTCACGTGAGTGCAAGATTCCTGGGCACCACAACACTTACACAAGTGGACACAGTATCACACACGCAGAACATGCAAAGAGGGTTGGGAATAGACATTACACTGCACTGAACTATGGAATCATTGCAGCTTTTCAGAAGGGTTAGTTCTTTGTTAACATGCTAGAAACATGTTCACATACACAGTTTATTATTGTGGTTTTAGGACTTGTTATTTTTAATTGCGAATCACACAAGAAGGGGTTGTAGCCTGTAGCATGACATGGATACATACAAATTCTGAAACAGAATGGAGTGATGATCTTTATATGCTTCTCACCACACTTGTATATCTCCGTTTATATCTGATGTGGGGATTCAGTCCCTATTTTTTGAGTAATTAAAAAAATTAAAAGTCCCTTGAAGCCTAAATGGGTAACTACTTAGACCTGCAAATCTATAAGAAGCCAAAATATGATAGCACATTCATTCAAACTGATGAAAGCAACTAATGTTACAATTACAGTGACTTCATTGTTCTCCAGTGATTATAATGTTTGTCCATTAAAATAAGCATATATATTTAAGCACATAACCATACACTTAAGCATAAACATATCATAACAAAGGTCAGTATTCTGTTCATTTCAGTATTCCGTACATCGTACACCTTTCCCCCTAAAAGATTAAAATAATTAATTATTAAAAACATAACCTGGTGTTATTGTTATTTTTCATTTTTTATTAGAAAAGCACTCTGAGATTTACCCATAAAAGTGCTGTATATAGTAATAGAACCCCTACATGATATAAAATTATGGATGGAAAATTATCCATAGCATCTATATTCCTCAGCTAAATTCTGGTATTTCTGACCTATTTAACTGATTTTCTTCAGGATAACCAATGACAGCAAGACAATGCCAGAAAGATGTAGTGTGCCATCCATGACTCACACTTGCACATATTTAACAGATATTTAACAAATATATTCTGATTTTCTTTCTCTCTACTAGTCAGTAGTGGCCCTCTAAGCAGCATCCCTTACATAAGGCACTGGAGGTGTAGACACAACCCCAACAGAGCAAAGCACCAAGACAAGCCAGCACAGACCCTACGGCTAAAAAACATTCCGACCCAACCTCAAAATATCTGTCTGAATTAAAAGCACAGACTACCACCAACCAATAAAATACACACTTAGGACAGTTGGACTAAGAATAATGACAATCTAAACCAGGTTGGTGAGTAATGAAATACAGATATCGGCTTTGAATGAAGAAGATAACACTTATGCAACCGTAACATAATCATTGTACAATTACACTAACAAAATATAATTAAAAATTAGTACTATAATGCTTTAAAGTCCATAATTGACATAATTGACTCTTATTTGGATCAGCTAATCCAAATCAGTAAGGAAATATATATAAAATATAACAGAAACTTTCCCAATTCTGATGGATGATTATAATGTTCTTTTCAACCAATGAACATATATGATATCTTACCCTATGCAGATGCCAGTACAGCATGTTCCTCCTGGTGAGCCGTATATGACTGTGTTGGACATTTAAGTTCCTCAAAGACGCCAGCCATATACAGCGAGGCTCAGGGTCACTGCAGTCCACCCCCACTGGGAACTCAAAGCACCATTCCTTACCAGCTGGAGCTGGAACCCCCAGTACTGAGCGTCTCATAGCCCACATCCACGCCTAAAGTCACAACCACCACTTGACAGGACATTCAAGGGTCAGTAGTCCTCTGAGGTCATGTTTACAAACAGGTATATGCTCACTTTTCCTTGGAGATGAGCATCTACACTCAAATATAATCTCCAAAACATTTCTAAATCATTACAGAAGAGGATCCTGTTCAGAATGAATCATGTCCTGTCACCAAAACAGACCCATCCATTTAGAAAACATAAAGCAGCCCTCATGTCTAGATTCTGTAGTTTTCCCAACTGATCAATAATTTTTTGCCCTGCTCTGTTCTTTCCAGAACAACCCGACTTGTATGTTTGGTGATCTCCAATGCTGAATGATAGGTTGTGTGCTTGCTCCTCAATTCACACTTAACTGATAGTCATTTGCTAATTCAACACATCTTGTCTTACTTCACAGTGTGGAAGGTTTAATGTAGTCCATTCATCACCCTGGTAGGTTCTTCAGTGGTGTTTTCACCCAGCTGTGTGTTTTCCCATCCAACTGTGTGTCCAACTGTAAAAATTGCTAGCATCCTCTTCTGCTAAAATCAGTGGGGCCTCTTTTTCCCCTTTACATAACAATCCTGTTCCTGCTTTGTTCATTATCCGTTGATGATGCCCAGAGTCAGGTACTGAAGCATGAGCTGCAAGCAAATATTATAGAGGCTACATAAATTGGAAGACCATTACACTTGTTCATGCTCCTGAAGACTCCACTGGTACCCAACACGCAGTCAGTGTCCTCCTCCAGAGCCTCCTCTTCCAAATCTTTCACATAACAGTAGTCCTCCTATCTGTCAAGCTGGTGTGAACACTGCCATCAAAGTGACTGGTATTTCATCCTTTTCTGCAGCCCCTCCACTAACCCCATCCCTCTATCCCCTTTCTGCTCTGCTTGTCTGTACTGTGACCAGCTCAGTGTATCCTGCTGGTGGTGTGATGAGCTGCTCTTTCCATGCTCTCTCTCTCTCTCTCTCTCTCTCTCGACTCTCTCTCCATCTCTGTCGACTCATTTTAGACTCAACGACCTGGCTGTCACTGCTAGATTCCTTATATATTAGGAGGAACGCACCCACCATCTGAATTTAGGACTTTGAGGAAAAAAGTCTGTGTCTAAGTGTGCATATATGTGCATTCTTTAAGCAAATGCAGTTTGAAAGAAATTTTTTTTAAATGTTCATCTAAATTGGTGAATCCTACACGTAGTAACACTTGTAGGAGGTGTTTAGAGACTGAAGCAGAGTATTTTTAAATGGTTAAGAGAGAGGCTGAGTGTCACATGATTTTACACAAACAGAAAATCAGACTTCACATTGTAATGGACCGGTTTGCTTTTTACTCTAACGTTCTTTGACCTTCTAGTGCTATAAAACATAACAATGGCAGGATTAAGGGATTACTCCAGTTGAAAAAAAAGAGAGAGAAGTTACTTATATAGATACTTACATACAGTTTTATGGTTTTATATATAAAACCAACCTAATATACAAATTTAAACTGAAAGAGTGTGAGAATAGTAGGCAGTGAAGACAGATGATGACAGAGGATACAGAGTCCCTATACAAATATAACTACTGTGACAATGCAGTCACTGACAGAGAGAAACAATGGGACACGTGGGGCCAATCCAATCAACACACACACACACACACACACACACACACACACACACACACACACACACTCACTACACTCACAAGCTTAAATTATGATTCTGTCTAAAATTAATCTTACAAAAACCTGTGGTTCATTATTAACATGTACAAATCACAAGCGAGTCCTGTGTCTCCAGTACTCATCTTATTGCACTGATCCTTAATATCTCACTATTTAGAGTTCTCAGATAGTAATTGAAATGTTCCTGATCATTGCACATTTTTATGCTTGAGATCCTTGGAATGTGTCCGTTGAGATGCTTGGAATGTGTCAATGGTAAATGAAAACTGACCAAATCATTATACACTGATTGACCATTTATTAATAAAAAATAAATGTAAAAAAATTATGCAAAACATATGCTCAGAACAGGTCTGTGTCTTTAACTATATAATGTTTAATAAACAAAACATAAGCAAAAAGAGGCAAAAAGTCAAATATTCTCTGTAGGCTTTACTTACACATGGCATGTGTTACAGAAACAATTCACATGGTTGTGTAATGTGTAAGAATAATTTGGACCTTCTCCAGGCATCCTACACACTCTTGTGAAAATACAATGCACTTTCACATGCTCACAAAATGTACAATCATTTACACATGTCTGAATGGCAGGAAAGACCTATATAACCATGCTGATAATTAGCTGGCCCCTCCTGCTAAAGCCCCTGATAACCCTAAGTGGACCTACCCTTAACATGAACATCATACGATCCCATAGAGAATAAGCGATCAGTTCAACCTAATTAACAATGGAGAGAACAGGACAGGATATTTAATCATTGTTAAATCATTGCTGTTCTTACTAGGACTGAGATTCTTGTTAGAAATGCACCACACAGCACATAATCACCACATAGCTTACATTTTTATGCGTAGGATGGATGGAATAAAAAAGATCTCGCACAATGTCATTTCTCATTTCACTTGTTACATTTAGCTTAAAGGCTTTAAAATCCCCCCAGTCTGGGTTATTACATCAGTGTGCACAGACAGGCTTGGTGTGTGTACTTAAATCCACACAGTGCCACCTGGAGGACAAGGATAAGCATATAGAAAGGATAAATTTAAAGAATTAATCTTCACATTTCACGTTAACATAGATAAATGAGGTCTTTTTATGTAAAACTGCACTAAGATCTGTCTATAAAAAAACAACATCCTTTTGTTTACCTTGTGCTTTTTACAACTGAGAAGCCTATGGCATCTGTGTTCATTAATTCATGATTGAAAAACCATTTGAGAAATGATTTGACCTAATTAAATAGCTGGCATGCTGAACAGCAAAAAAAAGGAGACTCTAAAGCTTATTCTACAGCTTTAGGTTTTAACAATGGCATTTCCACTGTTTTGCTTGCATGAGTAACTGAGATGATCTCTATAAAGAGCAGGTAGAGTTGGACATTATGTAATATTACATACTTTACCCCTTCTGAATGCTCCTATTGTACAACCATGTAACAAACAGGTGTGACGCATCAGAGTCATGCCCTTGGTATGTTACCCCAACGTACAAAGCAGTAGCAAAAAGAGCTACTTGGATGGACAGCAGCATAGCACTGTTTCCTACACCCGAGCTCATCCTTGCTCCATCCTAGACTACTTTCCTAATAATCCTACCCTTAGTGGATCATTCCATATGATCTCATTCCACTAGTAGCCCCCATCCGGGCTGAGAATTTAGCCCTCCTGTTTTTCAACTAGAGAAAGTGCTTTCTCTGTCTCTCACCTCCCTTTGAGCTCCTGTCAGTCTTCACACCAGGTCCCGTGAAATATACATATAACTTACTGTTTCCATCCACCTCGATTCCAAAAGAGAGTCTGAACAGTTTTGCCTGACCTTTCACCTCTGACCTACGTGGGACGCCGCCCCTCCCGTGACACAGGAGCATGTCTCACCCCACTCTGAGCCTGGCAGAGACAGAGGCTCATTGTCACCACTGCATTTCAAAGACAAGACCAAGCCTGCCTTGTACCCTCTCCCACTCTCAGATATGAGCAAAAGACCATTCAAAAGCCCACTCTCTCTCTCTCTCTCTCTCTCTCTCTCTCTCACTCTCTCTCTTTACTTCACTTGCTGTTTTCCCTTGTAAAGTATGCCAGTCTCGGTCAGCTTGATTTGCTCCCTGTCACTCCACACACTCACAAGTAGCTCCCCTTTCCTGACATGCTCTCCAAAAAAAGGTTAAAGGCCAGACACAGTCAAAACTTTATCATAATGAACTAAAGAGCCTGTCAGCCTGTCCTAAACAGGAAGTAAAATAGCGGTATGACAGGAGAACTAGAAACACAGATAGACAGCTAATATAGTTTCACTGTAATGTTCTGACTGGATTTGGTTTTAATTCGATGAAGGTCATGACTGCACTCTGTCAGAAAGTCAATGGCTCACTTCTGATGTCTCCCCAAAGAAGAGAGTAGTTCTGTTAGGCCCTAATCTCCCCGGCACAGGGAAAGGGCATTCCTTACTGAGATTTGGGAAACTCACCGGATTAGCATCACTGTAGCAAGAGCCTGGAAGGATTGTGTGCTGCCTTGGCATGGAAAGCACACACATGCACACACTATTACACACAAATCACACACAAGAGCAGGAGGTCAAGTTAATTATTGAGAAAAGTCTGCAATGTACACAAAGATAACCGGCAACTCAAGGCCTCAATCCCATGGGAGAAAAAAAAGGCCTTCTAAACTGAATGTCAGTCGTTTCACACCTATTGTTATACAAGCTAAAGCTGGTTCCTGCCTTATGGCTAAATGCTCTGTAATGTGGATGTCATTCAACTCAAGACATCAACAAAGATTATATAATATCCATTAGAATGCAATGCCAAATCGGGAAGGATATGGAGAGCTGTAGTCAGACAATGCTGTGACATGTTGTCCTCACTCCATTTCACTAAATTAAACAAGAGTCCATGGACAAATCCTTGCTTTTAATTTCAGTTTTGGTGTGTACTGTTGCTGTTAACTGAATCATGAACATAAAAGAGGAAACTGTGCACTAAATACAAGGACTTCCCAGTTTATTCAAGGATATTTCCAGCCAGTTAGTCACTCTGTCTACATAAGCAATGCCCTTCATCTATTCTACAATTATATATATATATACTTTTTTAATATAATCTTTTTAATAAACATATTAATAGGACATTCCAAATCCAAATGATGTTTAAAATCATCTGAGTAGGTGTCAAGGTAAAAAAAACAAAAAAAAAACATGTGGATCTTTAAATATAAGCTACGTTGAGGTCTACATTGGTCACATATATGAAATGCTACTTCACTTAGGTGAATGCTAGATCTCAGGGCATTCCTTTGACCAATACAAAAGCAAAACAAACAACATTTAGCACATATTTGCCCTTTGTTCAGCAAATGCTTATTGTTTAATGTGGACTATATAATTATGCACAAACATGTATAAGCACACAAAATAACATGAATGGAAATCAAAAGAAAGTCTTCGAATGCTCAGTGGATTTTAGGCCTAGCTCTGACGTTTTCCACACTTAGGACAGTGCTGGGCCCTGAACTAATGCAAAATACAATTAGTGCAATTTCAGCAAAGCCAGTAAAAACAGCTGTCTAATGACACTGGGCTGAACTGCAACAAAGCTCTAACCATAGTTCTGCTAAAGAGAGTAGGGTTGCGGTCAGGATCCAGCCTTCCCATGCCTCTGAAGTAAACTTGCAGGGTCACGCCCACATGCCATAAAATACTCCCTAATCCACAAAGAGAAAGACAGTAAAAAAAACTAATAATTTAGGGTGCATCTAAGTCTCACACGGTTTTATATTCACAAAATAACATTAGTAATTTTGTAAATAAATAAATAAATAAATAAATAAAAATAAAAACAGACTTGCTTATAAGCAAAATAATAAAAAATAAAAAAAGTCTAAAAGTGAGCGGGAAAAATGTAGAGTAGGTTACACCCTTCTGGTTATCTTCTCAAATGAATGCTTTTTTACTCCAGTTGTTGCAATACATCATCCCACACATCCAACATTTGGTGGCCTTGTAAGGCGAGTTCAAGTGTCTACTGCCTAAGTTTTGAAGTATGAAAAGGATGCAGCTGGCTGCACAAGTGTAAGCGCCACAGTACAGTACAGAACAATAAGCATTGACACACATCTCCTCCTCCTCTATGGGGGTTTCAGTGATGGCCACAATGTCCCTTCTATCCGCCTCTGTAGCCCAACATATGCAGATGTACACCACCTTTCTCACTCCGTCACTCTGACTTCTGAGAGTGTAGATTATTTGTACAGCTTTTAGTGACAGTTTACATGCCTCTATTCATACAAACTGAATATATTAAGATATGCAGACAGGTTTTTTATGGTTATGGTCATTTAGCATGGTCATTCATTGCATGGTCAACTTCAAACAGGCTGAGGTGTGTCACGTGACACAACCACAGAACAGTGTTACAATGAAAAACAACAAACAAACAAAGCACTTTATTACATGGATATGGGCAGTCAGGCGCAACATTGTGTTGGATTACATAAAAACTACTAGTGGGTTAAAGGTTAAAGTTTATATGAAGAACTTACTTCACTTTCAGAGACCGGTGGTATTCCAACAAGGCAGAAGGCAACTCCATTCATGACATTTGTCGGAGGCTGAACCGTTCAGCACAGTCTTGACAAATGCTTAAACTTACAATACCTTACCGCTTAACACAAATATAATACAGTTACATTAATATTTTGCGTTATCCGCCACGACAACGGACTCAATACGCATCCCGTTTAATCCGGACTGACCGTTACCTTAAATACGAGCGCACGAGCCCTCATAAACTCCACAGCAACAAACATCCCGCCCTCCACTTCTCTCACGGGGGGCGTGGTCATCTAAAGCGCGACAGCCTGTGTTAGCCAATCAGCACTTAGTAACACATGTTCGCGCGTGCGTAAGGGCGGGGTCTGTGTGTGAGTCGCGGGGCCCCTGGGCAGGTGCAAGAGTCCGGGAACACATTTACACTCCACAGAGCATGTTATTATTGTAGGCTATTTCTGAATGGAACACTTCCCAAAATAGCACTGCTGTGAAGGAAAAGAAAAACAGAGATTCCCAAATGTGCATCTTAAAAAGCTGTTCTGAGCCACCAAAAAAGATGCACAGTACTGAAAGATTACTGAGAGACCAGATGGTGCTTATGTTGTTGTCCCTACAGAAAAAGGTACTAATCTGTACAATTAATTGTCGCTGGGGTGGTACCAACAAGTATACACCTTTTATACAGTTAGTATGCTTTTGTTTGTTTATTTTTTTGTCTGGAAAGCTGTACACAGTGTATCCTTACAGCATTACTTTAAAAGGTAATTGTGGTCCAATTACTGCTGCCAGTGCATCCTAACACTTTATCTACTTTGTAAACTGGATATACTACACCACATGAATAAAAATCATAAATTACTTCTTTAAGTTGTTTCCATTGTACAAACCCATTTTACCGTTCATATTTACTTTTCTACAGTATTCTTCTGACTCCATTCTTTGTTTTTGCTTTATATGTGTATTATGCTATTTGTTACTTTATTACATTTTATATATACATATGTTTACATTGTTATATACTTATATTGTTTTTACATGCTGCTGTGAAACTGAGAGATTTCTTTGTATGTATGCAATAACAATAAAGCAAATTATCTCACTATCTTATCCTATTCCATACCTTGCATTTTTTAATGGTACACTATATCCATATTTCCAGGTGATATATATATATCTTAAAGGCACAAAAGATAAGGGTACCACCCCAGCGATGATTAAATGTACAGTTTAGTACCCTTCTTCCCCCTGAAAGTGTGTAAATGGAGAAACTCTTAAAATAGTGCTGCTAAAACACAACAAAGGAGAAAATGAAATACAAATGGTTATGTGCAAATAAAATGCTCATTTTAAACTAGCAAAAAAGAAGCACCAAGCACCACAAGTCAGTAATCTGTTTTAGGAGTTGAGCTGGGACTGAAAATTATGCAATAAAACTTGAAGATGCAAATCTCCATTTCAGTGGCCTTTCAATCAGGCACAATTTACCAGTTACTGCTGGAGCTCAGAAAAACAGCAGGTGGGCATTGTGCACAAATGAATAATACAGTGCCCATGACCTGCTGATTAACCCCCCGACACTTACACGCACATGCACGCATACACATTGCCTTTTATACAGAATACTGGCTCTTTCATATGCAAGTACTGCCTAGTAGGCTACACAACCTCACAAACACACAACTGCACATTCCTAATTCCATTTCTAATTTCTATAGACCCCAAAAAAGTAAAATGCCTCCTCTGTTTCTTTTTTAATAAGAAAATAAGATTTTTTAAAATACTTTGCTTAGACCTTGTGGCAATTGAATATTACAAAATGTTAAATAATAATAATAATAATAATAATAATAATAATAATAATAATACATTTATTACAATTGATACTAAAACACACAAAGATTTTATGCATGTGCTAGTTTTGAGGAAAATTGTACATTTAAAAAAATGTATGAAAATAAGTCAAGGTTAAGTGGATAAACAGACAAAGAGGAAGTGAAGGAGATTCCTTGCCCTATCTGTGTAACTGTGTGCCAGCCAACTTCCGTTCTCCTGACCACAGCAGCGTCATTGTGGCCTGAGGCTGGAAGATACTGCTCAGTGAAGCGAGACACCATTTTGAAGTTGACATTAGGTGACATCCTCCCAAGGGCAAAAGGCACACACACATAGTAATCTATTACATAATAAATGCTGCATGCAATGACATCAAGGGAAATGAGAGGGGGATTTAAAAGCATTAGTGCTTACTAGAGTTTGTGCTGATGTTTTCATGAACTCATTCACGCATACACTCATGAATCAAAGAAATGTCATAAATACACAAATCTCTTAATAGCAAAAGAACATGTTATCTAATTGTCTAAAATTCCCTTCATCTTTGGATTAGACCACTTATCAATGTGTTATAAAAATCAATGTCTGGTTTTTTTTTGCACCAGCAGTTTTAACCAGAAGAGGTCAGCAGTGAACACAGACTAAGCGTAAACAATCTCACTAATTTATCTGAATCAATGTATTGACTAATAATTCACTAATAAAATGAAAGTACAATTATATATAAGAATAGAATGAAAAGTGCTTCAGATGCCGAGCCTGGTCCCTATGGTTCTACAAAAAACCTAAGGCTCAAAGATGATTTTTGTTTAAGTAAACGTAGTTACATTATTTAATATATTTGTATGGTAGATGTGACTAAATGTGACTAAAATTTAAAGTTGGGGCTTGAGTCTCAGCTAAATCTGGAGATATTTTAAACTTTTTATGTTTCTGTCTTACCCATGTCCTCAAGTCAAATACTATAGCCAGAACACCAGTCAGAGGAACACTACCAATTGTATTAAGCTCCACAATTGCATGGACAGGCCCTCTTAAAATCTGTAAGAATTATCTTAACACCCCTTCATCCCACAAGGGTGGGTTTAGTCTAGACAGAGTTAGAAAGTGATGAGTGGGGGGTTGAGGCATGGCAAAGCAGAGCAGTGAAGGAATGGAAGTAGGGTGTGGATGGAGTGAGGGAGGTCTTCTGGGATGCCACATGCCACAGAGTCTAATCCTGTCCCTGACAAGGGCCTCATTCCAGCGCCACCATGTAACAGATTTCTTATTAGTCTAAGATGATGTTACAACTTATTTCTGATTTCTGACCTGATATAAGTAATCAAGTTACTTTATTGTACTTTTTTGTCATTCCTACACACACAAAAAGAAAAGTGTAGCATTATTACGCATCACAGGGTTCTCAATGCCTTATTGCATAATCCGATATACTTGTTTCCATTAAACTTCTTCAACTTGTGAAACAGCATAACACTCAGGTTTATTTACAGAGGGTCACTTCTGAATTTAAAGGTGCATTATGTAAGTCTTTTTTTTTTCCTCCAGGATTGGGTCTCTAAAATGGGTTGGGTTGGTTTGAAATTCGCTCCAGCCCCAGGATGTATGTAGAGATAAATTAAAATATAATGTCTATACAATTACTGACAGGAGGTGAATCCAAACACAAACAACTATTCTGGACAGTTTTCCAAAATGGTGTCCTCAGCAACTTCATAGACTTTTGCTAAGGCAAAGGCTTAATGCACTGGGTTTTTTTTTTTTTTTTTCAATATACCTTCCAGGTACTGAGCCCTCTGAGGGTTATGGTGGGGATTTTTTATTTTTGGATTTACTTTCGCATTCTCTTGCAATTCCTTAGCATTAACCCTAACCCTTAATGTGAGGTAATACAAAATAGCTCCAACCCCATTCCCAACCCCTCCCCCCGGAATAAAAAATAATAATAAATCGGCTATTGCTCCTTTAATCAGATGTAGGCATTTGATTGTTGCAAGTAAAAGAAAAAGACCTGCCTACTACCACTGAATGCTGAATGGAGTTTATGAAGGTTAAAGTGATGTATTAGTAAATACATGTTGCTGTGTTGTTGTTGTTCAAGCGAAAGGGAACATCTGCCCTGCTCAGGACAGTGAGGGGGTGTCCATCTGTCTATTTACAGAGCGCCGGGGAGATGCTCCTAAATATATAATCACTAATCCTGTCAGTATGCCAGTCATGTAGGCCCACCATCACACTTTGACCACAAGAGGGCGCAAGAAAACATACACATTTCATAAGCACAACTCCAGTCACTTTAACACGTCAGTGAAGTATTCCTGTGTTACTGTTTACTGTGTTCACACGCAAACTAACCCTAACCCTAACCCTAACCCAAACTATATATGTGCTCAAAATAAAGGAATATAAATGAAGTTAAATAAGCATTTTCTGCCCCAATGTTACAGAACTGCTAATTAAGCAAATGTTGGTGTGTAGGTGTGGGTGGTGCATAGTCAAGTGTGTTTTAGCCTATGCCAAGCCCAGCCAACATGTGAGTTAGCTCTCATTTCCCTTGAAGAGACAGAATAAGGAATTGTGCTGGAGTCAGACAACCACAGAATCGCTCAGATTGCTCATACTACACATTTATTTCATGCTACTGAAAACTGTATACTCTGGCACACTGAGTTGATTTGGATTGATCCTGGTACTGTCAAAATTGTTTTCGATTTAGAATTATAGCCAGAGATTTTGTCAGAAGTTAGATGAAGCTAGCTTTTTTTAACCTCAAAACACACACACACACACACACACACACACACACAAACACACACATGCGCGCGCGTGCGCGCACACGCACATATATAAAAAAAAGCTCTTCCTTCAATTGTTCTCTTGAAGCTTTACACTAAATCACGGGTGGCCTATGAAAGCTTTCTGAATTGACATAGCAACGCTTTTCTTGTCCTGATTGGATGTAAAAAAAAAAAAAGAACCTGTGGGGGAATAGTTTGTCTAATAACTTTGCCAAATAATAAATAAGATTCCTTGATTAAAAATAACTGACTGCACCATTACTGGATAATCGACATGAACATTAACAAGTTATGGTTTATTGTCTGATCAGAAGAGCCATGTGTCCCGATACTGTCTTCCTCATGTCCATGTCTATTTGGAGATAGCATCCAATAAATCCTCAGCCTGCCATGATAGACTAGTATTCAATTTTGGGGAAAAATGTGCAGCATGTAGATTTTACTTTGGCTAATCTCCTCCTACAATGAAAAATAACAACTAGGCCAAGGAATGCATACCACTTATCTGTTCAGTGGCATAATACATGAGTGATAACTTTTAAAATGAATAGTAATAATTCAAAGCTGCGTAGCAGAAGATTATGGCCGTGATTATGTGAGTTGTGTAAACATATTGGTGTAAGAGTGCACGTAGATTCCTGTTCACCCCCACAGACCCACAATGGTTATGCAACAGCTTTAGTCCTGCATCCTTAAGCTGCCCATTTCTCCCTTTATTCCCTGCTTCTACCATCTAACCCATTTATTCTACATTAGATCTAAACACATAGAAATCCAGATTAACCCGACTGCCTGACCCTTAGCCCCGCTTCTCTCAGCACCGATTCCATCTGGAAAATGGCAAACAAAACAAAACAAAACACAATATACTGTGCAATGTTTATATCCTGGAAACAGCTTGCTTTGTTTTTCCAGCTCTGATTATTTCGAAGGGTGAGAGACTGGCGCCCACCTAACTCATTTACTTATTTTGTAATTCCAAAGAATCAAACACTTTCGTCCACTTTTTTTTCTCATTTCCTTCAATCCATAACAAGTCTTTTTCCTCATGATCCTTACTGAATAATTTACACTAAACCTCATCTGCTACGAAAGACTAGACATCTCAATATTGGGCATTTTTTTTTCCAAACCCACATTAAGCAGGCATAAACACTGAGCATGATAAAAGCTTATGATGGTTGCACAAGCTTACACATGGTTCTACCAGGGTGACAGGGTGTTTGTTTTGACACAGACAAACAGTCACTCCCTTCATAGACCTAGAAAACACTAGACGCACTCTGAGGACTGGACACACTGCAGAGACCCTGGTTTAGACCCACGAGTTGAATTCCATTAAGTCATTAGACTAGGGTTAATGCATTGCAGAGATGGTTGTTTGATTGACAAATCACTTTCGGGGGAAGAATAAAACACAACCAAACAAAACATTCCTGAGGATTTAAATACACAAATGCACCTCACCCACTCAGAAGTCATACATGCCAAGGTCAAGAGGAAAGTACCATGAGTGGCCCATGAGATTATCACTTCCTAAAAAAAGTTAACTTTAGTAATTAATTCAGCAGTGAACATTGAATTGAACTATGGGTCGACCCATTTCAATAGTCACAATAAACTGTCTGACTCTTTGGTGCTGCAAACACAAGAACAGCACTATTTGTCCTACTATTGCAGTAGTTAGACATGTGTATGTGTGTGAAGGAGAGACAGAGAAAGTTAAGAAATATATAGAGACAGCTGTGCACCAAAATGAGACCCAGTATTTCCCATCTCTCACTTGTTATTTGTTGATCTGTCAGTCACACATTGGACAGTTCTGCAGTGTGTATTCTCGAGCAGTGCTGAAGCATGATTATCGTTCTATTAGGGCTAAGCAACCGAAACTAAATGGAACTGGAACAGAGCGAATGTTTTTGAAACAACCTTATTTTAGTTTTGGAGTCCGGCCTGTAGCATATACACAGAGATCATTACAGTGAATAAACAAACAGAGGGCATGCTACTTTGGAAAGCACTTTGTATGGGGAAAGAAAGCTTCTATTTCTAAACCTATTCATACACTGGAATCTGAAACAGCGCTACTGAGATGCATATGAGGCAAGCCCACATTGTTTTGAGACTTGGATACAAAGTCTAGTGTCTGCGGTTTGAGTGACAAAAGTGTGGTTTTGGAAAGCGGCACAGAAGCTCCTTTAACTCGGTGTAATGATGTGTTCTGCCTATGGGAAAGAGAGCAGAGAAAAAAAGAGGGTGCGCCTACCATCTCAGAGACACTGAGAATCCTGTACAGAGACGGGAGGTCCGGGCGGGTGTGTCGAGCTACACGCACATCTTTTACTTCAGGATTTGAAGAGGGGGCCTATTGCCCCAGTCATGTCCAAAATCATTTATAGTGAAAAGAGAGACAGAAAGAAACATCCAATTTATGGTAAGAGATAAATCGAGAGAGAGAGAGAGAGAGAGAGAGAGAGAGAGAGAGAGAGAGAGAGAGAGAGCGAGCGAGCGAGAGAGATAATTGGCACAACAGAAGATCTGGAAGACAGGATGAGTTAGATTAGACCTTCAGGGCAAAGAGCACCAAACTACACATAACGACTCAGCCTTCATCTCTGATGTACTTGTATACATAAACACACTTACACACTCACTGCTCACATAATTGCCCTGTTTCTGCACTTAAGTGCATTGTGACTGATGTTTTTTTTTCCCCTGTTCACCCTGAAGTCTTTCCACTCTATCTAGCTGTGCATTTCCTCTTCACTCTCGTCTATTCAGATTACCTTACTCTGACTGACATCTTTGTGCTCTCTCAGTTCCTAAATTCTGTCAGACCATATATAATGTCACTGATATCTCACGCTTGGACAGATTATTTGTACAAGTTACAAAGTCCAATTTAAAAAACATTACCATACAGGTTCATTGCCATCATTTACAAGAACTCCATGTTCAAAAACATGATGCAGAAAGGACATGTCTTACATCAGGGTCTTCACCACACTGACCGAAATCCTTTATCACTCTCACACCTAAAAACATTCACATCAGTTGATGTGTTTGCCAGAGTTTGGCAATCTACCCCTCATACCACTTAGATAACTTAAACTAAAATACAACTCGGTGACACTCTGTTCAGGAATTCAGCAGTTCCCACTGCCCATAAACACTGTTCACACCACATGCTAACAACAGGAACACAAAAAGAGGTGGGACCACACTCAGTTAGCCAAGTTTCCCTGAAGCATCCTTGACCGCAACACTAATGAAGTTCCAACAATCAGGTTTTTTTTTCCCCTCCGCATTCATGGCCTCTGAGGAAGTTCCTGTCCTGTAGGCACCGGCGTGGCTTTACCTTAGAAAGTCTTGAGTTACCGTAACAACTATTGAATCATTATGTCTATGCTATTTTATTACACATGAGACAAGTTCACATTAGTAGGAAATGAGATTGCTGGGAAATTCATATGGCTAAGACAAACACTCACATACACTACCGGTCAAAAGTTTGGGGTCACATACTCTTTTTCATAGGTTTTTCTTTATTTTTTTTGCTTTCTACATTGTAAAACATTACTGAATACATCAAAACTATG
>JAQQZR010000006.1:6392645-6426193 GCA_030068235.1 Notoglanidium macrostoma | reverse complement strand
GAGGTTAATTCACTCGCATTCATGTTATCAGCAAACTGGTTGGAGCACATCTATATCACAAGTCATCTTCTGTTCACCACCTGGCTGCTGCAACTCCTGCATGCCTCTGCAAGTCACATCTGCCTGTCTTATGCTGTTCTCCATCTCTTGCAACCACTTGATGTATTTAGGTTTATAGGAATAAGGCTCTGAAATCCATTCAAATATTCTTCCATCACTTTCTCTTTCTGAGAAAATTTTTTTATGATAATTAAAAAAACTATGTTTGAACAAAGCGTTTGATTAACACTGCTATCTCAAAGTAAACAACATTAGTTCTCTTCATTGTCAACAGAGACATTGAAGCCTTAGTTTCCACTGGACTGTGGATTAAAAGCACAACAAATCCTTAGGAAAAGTGTAAGTAAAGTTTTTCCTTTACTGGATTGTTCAAAACTTGGATTAATTATATAAAAACAGCTTTGGTCAGATTTTCTGTCATGTCTATCTCATACTTATATATTGCTGAAGTTTTAAAGTTCACCTTATGGTCACATATTCAGGTATTCAGGAATAGTACATAGTCTTATAAGTGAGTTTCAAGTGAACATGTTTAGTTTAAGTGATGAAACTCAGGCTACAGATGCTGTAGATAAAGCCTTGGTTGAAAAAAAATAATAGTGAAATAAAAATTTTCAACATTATCATAATAAACATTCACAGAGCACTTTATTAGGAACAATATACTAATACAGGGTAGGACCTACCATTGCTCTCAAAATAGCCTCAGTTCTTCATGTCATGGATTCCACAAAATGAGTTTCGTTACTCTTGCTTTGTAACATGGTGCATTATCATGCCAGAAGTAGCCATTAGAAGATGGGCAAATTGTGGCCATGAAGGGATGCAAATGGTCAGCAATAATACTCAAATAGGCTGTGGCTGCAGTGTTTGCACGTTTTGCACACTTGCACTTTGTTGTCTTTGCAATTTTTGCACATGTTTGCACACGTGTACTTCTGTGTTGTCCTATAGCACCTTGGTCCTGGAGGAACATTGTCTCGTTTCACTATGTACTGTATCATCTGTATATGGTTGAAATGACAATAAAAGCCAGTTGAACTTGAACTTGAACTTGTGGAATTCAAGCAATGATTGGTATTAATGGGCCCAAAGTGTGCCAAGAAAACATTCCCCACACCATTACACCACCTCCACCAGCCTGGACTGTTGACACAAGGCAGGCTGGGTTCATGGATTCATGCTGTTGGTGCCAAATTCTGACCCTACCATCTGTGTGCCTCAGCATAAACTGAGATTTGTCAGACCAGGCTACAACTGTCCAGTTTTGGTGAGTCTGTGCCCACTGTCGCCGCATCTTTCTGTTCTTGGCTGACACGATTGTCTGATTAGATAATTGCATGAATACTAATAAAGTGCTCTGCAAATAGAAATAATATTGTCTTACAACTAGCAATTCTTTGTAGATTTTTAGCATATACCAAATTTAAGTTAGCCAAAGAGTGCATGTAGCTAAATCTAAAATCTCCTCCTGCAAGCTAGAGCTACAGTAAAGCTTTCTTAGCTTTGTAGCTTAATGGTAGTAAACATATCAGTAAACATAGCCAAAAACTGACTTTCACAGACGGAGGCAGTTTGCTCACATTGCAGATGACCAACCACATACATTTTCCGGTTTTCCATTTGCAAACAAACAAGACCTTATTAACTGCTATGTGCTTGACACAAAACTTTAATAACTTTTGAAAACTTGATTTGTTGAACAGTCCAGTGACTTCCGTTTGCGCTGAAAATGCTCATTATCTCACAGCATTCATAAGTTTGCTTTCTGGCTTGGAACTGATACAGCGAGCCAATCTGATTTCAGCTTTCAAGATCCTGAAGGGTGTCAACTGAAAAAATGTACAAAAAATATATTATCATATCATATTTTAATATCTCATGTCTGAGGCTAAGACTTGCCAAAAATCCAACATGACACTAGTATTTCATTACTGTATGGACAATAATGGCACTGTATTGCAGATTAGTCCTTTTATTTAATCGCCTTTCTTTGTTTCATGATCTTACATGTATTTAGTTTAAATGAAGCACTTCTAAACAGTCAACTCCTAAAACAGATTGAGCTGGATTCTGCTTCACTAATATGTGGCTTTGTAGTCTTTGAGCTACTGATTAGGCCGAATCCTGGCACTATAAAAGTTGCAAGCCCTTGAAAAAAACCCTTAATGTCCTCAAATGTAAGTGGTTTAGGATAATGTGTAATCATAGATGTTAGCTTATAAACAAATTAATTAGCATCATAAAGTGCTTTTAGTCAAATACTACATAATACTAAATAGATAAATGCTGCAAGAAAAGAGCGAAACTCTAATGAGCTTCTTCATCACTGTTACTAGTTCATAGGTGAAGAGCGCTAAAAATACACTTCTTCATATGAATGTTAGTACTTATGGCTCAGTAGCAGGACCACAAATGTCAGTATGCAAGCCAGAGTTACTATTTGCATATGACTTTGCCTTGCAGAGACTAAACTGAATGTTGCAGTTTATAAGTCACATGTTTAATTCAAATGGGATTTATATAGGATGCAACATTTAAATAAGAAAAATCTTAAATTGTTTGCTAAAACAGAGAACCATAACTGTATTTCCAGAATCATCATCATCATCATCATCATCTCTCTCCCTCTTTAAAAGTTAACAGTCACAATAAGTTCATTAATATGTTATGTAAACATATCATGGCATATTAATGGTGTACTATGAAATGTCATTAGGACACTGCCTAGAATTTCTATGACTAATGAATTAGAGTAGCAACTACAGAAAAAAGAAATCTGTTCGTCTTAACAGTAACAGCATTTGAGAAGGCTTTTAAGATTGCACTGTTTCATTGTTAACTGAAGTGTCTCTAGTTAGTCTATACTTTGGAGAATCTTGACCCTTTTCTTTGGGTGTTTTTTTTATGTATAATAGTTATTTTTTAACCTACATAACCTTTAATTTTACCTCTATGTTGTTGAAAAAAGAGACAAATCCCAAATGTGTGCATTATAATATGATGTAAATACTGCAGATACAAAAAGAATTCAGACGCTGTTTGGCCCTTGAGCAAAAGAACTCGTCTCCTCGGCTTTATGTTTACATTCTATTGCGCCTCATTTGTAAAGCGCTTTGAATAAAGCATATGCTAAAAGAACACATTTGTAAGGTGCTGCTAAGAGAAGATGTAAATTTTTAACAGCATATTAATAAGTGAAGACATGTGAACTCATATTAACTTGCAAAAAAAATGCTGGGTTTTTTTTACGGTTCAGGTTGGCACATCAACTAATAAGTTATTAACAACCCTTTGTTTGAGGCGTCACAGTATTTGACATGTGACATGTAATGTGAAATTTTTACTGCCATTATAAAATATTTTACTCTATAAAATAATGTCTTTGCTTATGTCCTTAGTGAGCCTTTGACCCCCCCTCTTCCATTGGGCCGCTCTCTGCACACACTCACCCCCACCTCACATAACACGCTGTTCCTCTTTGGTGGCCTCAGCATATCTGGACAGGTTCTTAGTAAGTATAAAAGTCAAATGCTAAAGTCCTTATGTGTGACACTGTAATATTGTTTGTAATGCTGTAATTCATTCCTGTTTAGGTGACGGCTGGGAATTTGACACTGTAACAAGAGAATGGAGGGAGAGGCCACATTCTCACAAAGATAAACCCAGGTGCGAGAGATAGAACAGACACTATACGGCCAAAAGTTTGTGGACACCTAACCATCACACCCATATGTGAATCTTCCCCAAATAGTTTCTACAAAGTTGGAAGCTTAGTTTGTATCCTGCAGCATTACAGTTTCCTTTAACTCTAACTAAGGGTTTGAGTCCAAACATGCTCCACAGGACAATGCTCCTGTGTACAAAGCGAGCTCCATGAAGTTTGTTTGCCAAGGTTGGAGTGGAAGATCTTGAGTTTCCTGCACAGAGCCCTGACCTCAACCTCACTGAACACCTTTGGATGAACTGGAATGCTGACTGAATCCCAGATATTCTCACCAAAGATCAGTAGCTGACCTCACTAATGCTCTTGTGGCTGAAATCTTAATCTTCACAGCCACACTCCAAAATCTAAAGGAAAGCCTTTCCAGAAGAGTGGAGCTTATTATGACAGCAAAGCGGGAATAAATCTGGAATGGGATGTTCAACAAGAGCACATATAAACGTGATGCTCAGATGTCCACAAACTTTTGGCCATATGGTGTACATGGGCTATAAGCAGTGACATTGTAATTTGAGTGATCTTTCGAGTGCTGAACCTCTGTATCTGTACCTGGAGCTGAATAATTATGTCCCAAAATCAAATTTGGGGTGGCTAGGTCCAAATAGTATAATGTTTAAGGAAATATAGAACATGTTTGTGTATGTACAAAGTCATATCTTATCATTTTGTATGCAAAGTTTTACATTTGCATTAAACAAAATGAAAACTCATGAATACAGTATGTCTCTAATGTTATCTATTTGTGCTGGTAAGCACTATATGTGAGGTCAGTTTATTAGTCTATGATTAATAGCATCTGTAACTGACAGTGAGGATTATTTAACTTTGCTACGTAACTGTACATACATTTATATAACTACAAAATGTGAGCATGTAAACAGCTGTGGCGTCACATCGGCTTTTATCTGACAATGCCCCCTTGTGGGACCCTGAAGGAATTTTGGTATAACTTGAATATTGGGTTGCAGTGACCTAACCATGGGTTTTAATTTGTCGAATGATTGAATCTGTCCTCAGATTGTGGCATTCAGCAGTACAGGGGAAAGACAACGATGTGGTGGTTTATGGAGGAAGCCGAGACTATGTCTTGGTCATGGATTCGGTATGTATATTTTTCAGGGACATAAAAAGTACCAGGGATTACCAGTAAAAAAAAAAAAGTACATTCCAGTAATATGATTACCAGATGAAAGCGAGACTAGATCACACACAGGCAAATCATTCAAGGAGACTGAATCACAAGGGCCAGATTTAGTGCAGGGTGAAAAAGAGTGAGAGTGCATTGACGTGGAAATCAAGCAGGATGAAAGATAGGGCAATAAAAAAAAAATCAGTCAGCAGCTCAAAGCACAGTGAGAAGTGCAGTCTTCAATAATCAGCCACCAGATTACTGAGAGGCCTTGACTGTTTACGTCCTGAGAGTCAGCTGTGTTTACTTGTGGTTTCCCTTATTTCCTTGTGTTCCCTTGGTTCCTTGTTTTTTCTAGGGTTATAGTTCTACTTGTAGTTTGGTCTAAACTTTTCTGGTTTTGATCTCAGCCTTTTGTTTGGATTATGAAAAATGAGTTGCAGATGGTAACAGAGTCTGATAATCAAGTTGGACTATGACCAGTATCATTTGATATGGCCTAATAAAGAGAGTCAGCAATTACATTGTGCTGACTCTGGCACTTTTGCCATCTAAAAATGTGAATTTGTTTTTGCACATTCAGCAGCAGAAAGCACTGCATTAAGCAACATATAAAACTCTTTGAGACTGAGTCTTGAAATTAGTAAGTCAGTTCAACTCTACTATAGTTGTTCAGTAAATAGTCCTTTGTTTTACACTATAGATGAACTGAGCTTTAATTTAACCACTGATCATCTGGTCCAGTGTTCAGAAACTGAAACTGATATCTTTACTCAGGTTACAGTGCTCAGATCTCCCTCACAGAGTCACTGTGGAGATGTGCTGGTGTTTCAGGACCAGCCTTATTCACTCACCAGGTAGGTTTTTTCAGTGGCCTCCAGCAAAGTACACTCAAATTACACTGGTTCCTAAAAAGAAAGGATTTTAATGTCTTGACCCTATATGCAGTAGGATCAAGCATGTTTTAAGAACCTAAAAATGCTTCTTTGGGAAATCTTAGATCTTAATATTCGGATTTTCTTTGTCATAGATTATGTGAGGACTGCATCGGCAAACATGGGTCTGTTTTAAGGGAGAAGGTGTCATCCTTACCACCCAGAGTACAGGAGACACTTTACAAAAGGATGTTTTATTTCAAAAGCAAAATGCAGGAGCAATATGGATATATGTGAGCTCATGGACAGTTGTATTATATTCTATTAGCCTGATCATTAGCTCGTGAGCATTTCTGCTCCGTTAACATACCTTTGTTTCAGAAGGACTTGAACGTATATTTATTGATTTACTAGCAATCTTTATTTTTGTTATACAACAGGTTATTTTATATTGATATTGTATAGTCATATTAGCAAGTGCCTTCAACAACTTATTATTATTATTTAAATGTAGAGATGTTCATTCATTTTTAAACACTGTATAAGGATATAGATTCTTCATGCCTTTTAATCAGACACCTTCTATTTAATGATGAGGTAGATTTATATGTCATAATTTCGACTAATACTTTAAATAAATAAAATAATCAAAACAAATCAATGTGTATAAATTTCTACAGATGAAAAGCCAGCCAGAATGTAAAAAGTGTGATTTGGATTGGAAAGAGTTTTTAGCATCCTAAAGGAGTATCTAACATACAAACTGTAAAGGATACTTTCAGAGGGATAGACATTTTAATGCTCTATATTTATGATTTTAGTGTACTTTAGGACTATAAAGAATACACACCTCCTTTAACTGGTTTAATCATCAGTTTATTATTGAATATATTCATGAATTGGAATGCTTTCTTACAAAATAACAATGGAATGATATGTCACATTTATGCCAATATATACTAATAAAACCTGGAGTTTTCTTTTTCTTTCATGATGTCATATTTAAGAAATTACTGTACCTTATCTAATTTTTTTTATATAAAACCATTATATTTTTTTGGTATTTTCCCCCTCAAAGTGCATAAAAAGAACTCCAAAGGGCTTCATTCACCCAAATGCAGCGCTTGACATAACAAGCTCATGATTAAGACAATGATTGACAATGAGTGCTGGTCACTCATCTGACCATTCAGCTGACTGAAACTGCGTTTCCCAGCAGTCACTGCAGCACCTAACTTCGATTTTTAGAATACAAATAATCCTTACAGGCAACTTCGCCAGTGTCTTTGAAGCTGAAGGCAGAATACAATCTGAGCGAGAATTTTCAGCACAAGGGCAAAGCAATGCACAAAACCAACAAACACTGCCCACATGGGAAAAGGAGGCGTAAATAAAATTTAAAAAGATAAAAATGATAATGCTCATTCAGCTGATAGAAACTGTTTTTTTTTTCTTCTAAGCATATCAGCATTGTGTCTAAAAAAGCTAAAGCTTAGATGCCTGATTAAGTTTCTTTTGCATTTAATTAAGACCATGTTAAACCAATAGTGAAATTAACTGGGAAGGAGAAAAAAAAGTAATTGTAGATGGCACCAGGGTTGTTCCAAATGTACATCCCTTCCTCCTGCATCCTTCTCCTCCTCTCAGCCATGCTCACTCATATAGCCTCCACGTAGTTGGAGGGTAGCATGCCCTGCTGGCCCGTGCGCTCCACGCGGCCAAACATCCATCCCTCATCTATCTGCTGCACATCCAGGATCACGTCTCCATCTGTAAACGAAATCTCGTCCTCGTCAGCCGCTGCGTAGTCGTAGATCGCTCTGTAGCGCTTCTGCACACACACATGCACAGGTTTAGTTTTTTTCAGTTACATTTTGACGCTTACATTGACTTTTATCTGCTATTTTAAAGTACTCCTGAATGTGTCATTAAAGGCAGTCTATGAATATCCATGAAATTAGAAACACATCATTCCCTCCTGCCACCCCAAATAACTAGGCATCAGTGTCTGTTTATGTAAAAATAGCCAAAAACATCACATTATACATATTAGTCATGATTTTATCCTTTCCTAGCATTAGCCAAGTTACCTAGCTAGCTTAGTATGCGCGTTCTGTGGTTTCTACTAGTTTGCATGCCAAACAGGTTTAGGCAGTTCCTGATTAGATTTCTTGAAATTACAAGCTGGGCTTGGCTTGAATGTAATGCTTCTGTCTGTTTTTTAGTTTGTTTTTACACAAGTAGTCAAGTCTATTTTAATTTATAAAAAATGACCCAGTCTATATAATCAAAGGCAAAGGTTCCTAAGCTGAAGATTTTTTATTTTCTGTGAATGAATCAATTTGTATTTGTTCCCATCTCACACCCAGTGTTTCTAGGATGAGCTCTGGATCTATCTGGATCCTGACCAAGATAAAGCAGATACTGAAGATGAATGAATGACTATATATTCAAAATCACTGAAAAGCAGGGATTCATATAAAAGAATTTTCAGTCTGATCTTTCAGAGATCTTTCAGTGTGTTAACTTGAGCTGAGCTTGATGTAGTGCAATTCCTCACCCCGCCACTAGGAGGTGGTGCGGCTGCAGCAGAGCGAGAAGGCTGAGGCTCATAGTTGTAGTTCTGAGGGCTGGTTGGGCTGGTTGGCTGGTAGGCTGTGCCTGAAAAACAAAGAAATCATGCACAGGTATTAGAGTAATGTTAAGCATGTACAATCATTCTGAAAAGTGAAATTGTAAATAAAAAGGGAGAACAGTAGCCTTGTACTGATTGGTACCTCTATTAGCATTGCTCTCAGAGGGCAAAGCCTCACCTCCCATCCGGCCCTTTTCAAAGTCCTCATGATACTTGATCTGATGCATGACACATGGCAAACATTCACACACACAGAGACACACACACACAGTGCTGTGTTACAACAGTGAACTTCAAACACAAGGTGTCAGTGTGTTCCAATGTGTGGCCACTTAGGCTAGTCTAAAAAGAGCTGAACGCGGGCACAGGCAGAGGAAATTACACCTCAACACCGGCCATGTGGTTCTTAGTGTTGCTTGGAAACAAGCCATGACATAAGATCCTGAAGGTGGTAGAAAGGTAGAAGTAGATCATGACAAAAAAAATAGAGAGGAAGTGGGGTGTAGTCTGAAGCAGTACATCTGAAAGAATTTTGAGTCTCGTACTAAACAGACATAAAAAGCAGGGACACAACTTGTAGACAGATGGAAAGGACAGGAAGTGGAGCTCAGGACGTGGAGGGAAGGGAGGAGTCCGAAACAGTGAAACGTGTCTCAACATGTGTTCCAACTTTCAGTAACACGTTATATCAGATATTCTGCAACTGCATAAAAATCCTTCTCTTGCAAATAAGGTGATTTTATAGTTCCTTGCCAGTTTAATAGCTTACGTTGCTGATCTGGTCCTGTGTTTTCTTGATTCTCTGCAGCTCTGGTGTGTCAGCGACCACACTGAAGCCTTTCCCTTTATTCTTCTCAAATTCCTCTTTATAGAGCACCTACATGGAATGAGAAGACAGAAAAGAAACAGACAGGATTATTCATTTTTGCAGTTAGTACACTGCAGTACACACCTACTGCATACAGGAACTACATAGGTAGTTCATGTCAATATGCTCAGTCACCAACAAGAAACAATGACAATGGACAAGGTTTTGAAAGGTCAAACTATGAAAAACGGTGTGTGGATTACATGAAATATTGTGGTCTCTACAGAGAAAAATGTGCTTCTGACATATACACACACCCTCTTTTGCCTCAATTCATTTCCCACAATCATTGCTCATGTGCATGCATGCAAGCACAAACACATGCACACACAGCCTTGAATTACTGCTTTTGAGGTATTTAGTGTGGTACTATAGCTAAATAAATGCTATGCCTATAGTTAAACCTCAGTACTCAAAAAGGATTCTTATTTGTTCAGACAAAAGATGCATATTTTTGCATTGAAAAAAAAACAAAACACCCAACATCCTCACAGTGTCAAAATTGTCATGTATTTCTAATATGGGGTCCCTATAAAGCACTAAATACATGCTCAGATGCAGCCACACACACAGGATGTTCACCAAATTGTGGGCCTGAATGTAGAAAAGCTCATGAATACGAGTCGAAATTACCCCACACTCAAACACACAAAAAAGCCTGAAAAGAACCCCTCCCCCTAACCAAACAGAAATAAAATACAGAAGCAACAGTGTCTGTATACTTTATAGTTCCACCTTTCACACTTCACTTATTAAAAAAAGGCAGTGTAACTGCAAACAAAAGCGACAGTGTCTGCAGTGGCCTTTACTGCAGCCTTGTAAAATCAGACCTGGCAGTTTCAGATCGGCTATAGTTTACTGCTGTATAAACAGTAGGTAATCTCCAGACTCTCTTTACAGAGCACTGTTCTGCTGCTGCTCTTATACTGATTTTCACTGCAAGTGGATTGAGTGATAACGAACGGACTCCGTGCTAGTGAAGAGCAATGGCATTTTTAACCCCAACCACAGGTACCTCATTGTGGCTCTCAGACAAATTATTAATAACAGCATGCAGCTTGGTTAGGTTCCTGCGGGCTGTCGTTGTAATGATAAAGCCTTCGCTTAGGTGAGCATGTGTGAAAAAGAAAAGAAGTGCAGGAAGTGCAGTGCAGTATGGAGGATGTCTAACCAACATTTAAGTACAGCTACAAACAAAGGTGCCTATCGCCACACAGTCCAAGCTTCACCACACACCTGAAACACCCCATTACACATATATTCTTGACTGATCTGAAAAAAAGAGAGGGGGGATTGTAACACGCATACACTCCCATGGCTGACGTTCTACAGATCAACATCCCCCTCCCCCCCTCTTTACTTCTCCATCGTCCCGGAAATTCCCCATAAAGTGTCCAAGCGTGCTGACCCAGAGGGCCTGCTGCACTCCCACAGCCTGTAAACAAAGCCCCTAAATAGAGAGAGAGAAATGAAAGACCCCCTCTGCCACACAACTATGCCAAAAATGATGAGTAACGCTACAGCTATGAGTGTTATGCATCCACTGCAACAGTACCGACCATTAGAGAGTTCTTGTGCTTTTAAGGGCTTGCATCATTGCTGAATGTCTATGCAAAAAAAAAAATTTTTTTTAAGTCTGTCTGAGTTTCTTTTACCAGACTGCCTTTTAGTCAACTTTTTGTTCTATGTTTTTAACATAACTGCAAATTCTTCAGTCCGATTGGTCTTATATTAATGTGCTCATTATAATATGTCATTGTAGCAACTTGTTCATAAGGACTTGTATGACAAAATTTAAGTAAGCAGATTTTAAAATTGTATAATTGTTGATATGTAAAGCGTTCCTGTAAGGAGATGTTCATTTAACTTTTATGGAAGGAGTTGCCAGTGTCAATGATTTGCAATAGTCAGTATATGTATCAAAAAGCACTATAAACATTTTCAGGACAGAGGTTTTTTTATACCTTAATTAAATTCAAGAGAGAGAAAAAAGAAGCTGGTGAGGGAACAATTGTTTATAGCTGTTATAATGAAAGCAATAACAGGAACTAACTTGTCTTGAGGAACTAACTTAACTACACAGCATCAAATGAAATGATACACAGATTAAAAATAGTGTTGCACTAATATTGGCAACTTGTTGTGCAGTAAGAGGAATAAACCATATTGACATGTGCTGTTACAGGAAACAAAAACACTTCAGGCGGGCAACACAGGGTTCCCACACCTTCTTAAACATCAAATTCAAGTATTTTTCAAGGACTTTCCAGGCCCACTTCCCTCAAATTCAAGGATTTTCTCAAGGCAGGTGGTGCATAAAACAAGGACGCACTGACAGCGGGAGACACATGCAGGAAAATAAACCACCACAGGAAAATGTAACCTATTTATTAACGTTAAGTAAAAAAAAAACCTTCAGTTCCTATTCTTGCACAAGATATATAAATTCAAGCACTTTCCATGACCCATGTCTACTTTTGTCTATTTTCAAAAACTTCCAAGGCCTTGATTTGTTTTCTCAAATTCACAACTTTCAAGGAATTCAAGGACCTGCAGGGACCATGGCAACTGTAACAATGATTTGTTTTAGGCCGCACAAACCACGCCATTTTCCTTTAACACTATGCCCTGTTGTGTTTTATTCCTCACATAAACAACTGCACCTGGTTTTTAAACTAATCTAGATTGCCAGTGTTAATTACTGGCTCTAATCCATATAGTTGAGACAACAGGATGGTGCTCAGAACCACTAAAACTACCCAGGTCTTTGCAGAGTTTCAGAGTCTGAAATCACTCGCTTTTAACTGCCAATAAAATAAGGCTAAGGTTAAGGAGGGGTTCTTTCTAAATAGAAGGAAATGTTAAGCCCTGTCTATTCATTTTTTGATAGGGCAAGTGACAAAGAAACAGAGAAAGGTCACTGGGAAACAGGAAAAAGAAGGGTGGGGTGGGTGAGAGAAAAGCCTGGGGGAAAGGAGGGCAAATGGAACGAACATGGCGAAGAACGAGAGCAGATGGCGCCTGTACCGTCTACGTGAGGAGTGTGACCTCACAGGAAGATCACTGGATATAATATAATCTATGATTGGATCACTTATAGATCTTATGCTTACTATAATCACTACAGCATTTAACATTTTTCTCTTTATCAACCAACTCAGCTTGGCAGGACCATAATAAACATGGACTTTACTGTACTCATTGGAAAGGTCAGTCACTGCCTGTTACAGGCATCAGGTGGGGTGTGTGTGTAAGTAGGGGGTAGAGGAGGAAAGGAAATTTCGATAGCCGGTATTTTGGATGGTATGGAGAGTCCGTCTGTTGTAGACTGTTGCCAAGGGGATCCAATTGTCATGACAGCAGGACCTGCTGATCAGTGAGCCACAGAGGGGAGAATGGCCAGAAAGTATCAGAGAGGAAGAAAGAACTTAAAACTGATTAAGCACTGTGTCAGATAGTAACCATTTATATATAATTAATTAATGTGCTCAGACCAGCATGGCCAATAACAACAGATTTTCTGGAACAGAAGCAAAGAGGCGATCAGGAAGTAGACATGAAGGATTACTGATGGGGAGGAGCAATAAGGGTGAGGGAGGAAAAGGAGGATGAGCACCAAGGTTACGCTACCTGGCTTTGCATCTTGCTCTGCTGCTTGAGCCGGAGGTTCTCTGGGGTATCAGCCACACTGGTGAAGCCCGTCTTGGGGTAGTGCCTGAAAGAAAAAAAAAAAAAAAGAAGGAAAAAAAATTACTTTCAAATAAGAATGAGCACACATTTGTCTGAATGAAATATACTGCTTTTTAAAAATGTAGCTAAAAAGACAAGGCCACCGTTGGAGGACTGACAGGACAACATGAAGTGAGCAGAGGCAAAGTGAATACAAAATGTGTTTTGCATTATCGCTGCAGTTAAAGACCTGCTTGGACACGTCAGTCTCTGCACTCTACGCATCCTTCTCCACTGGAATTTGGGAGAAAGGGTGGAGATAATCGTAGTAATGCCCAGACACACATTCAATCCCTTAATGTTGAACTCATATTCACCGCACACGAACAGGATGAAAACCAGAAGCCCTCTGATGCAGTCAAACTTATTTGAAGTCAGCGCTTACTCAACTCAGCTTGCTATAAAAAACGCACTTTGTCAAAACATTTTCAGTGATCAGCATCTCATAAAGCGACGCGTTACAACACTGCTTCTAAACCCAGTTTCACCAGCTCTCAGTGCAGACCTGTGGGAGTGACTGAGTGTTTGGACAGCATTTAGCAGCATTCTTGTCTCAGTGTCCAGCTGGGAGGAGGAGTTTGGTCGAGGTTCCCAGATGAATCCCACATATTTGCACGAGAGAGGAAAAGGAGTGCAGTCATTTCTGTGAACACTCCGTGCTATATAGTGCCACATTTGACATGATGTTATTCTAAAACCAGGATCGCTATTCGGGGGTTCGTAAAATTCTGATCAATTATTTCAAAATAAATTGCAGATTTTTAAAAATATTTTTCAGTCTTTAATCATTTATTTCTGTTCATAATTAAAAGTTTGTATATCCTTGAAGGCATCATGATACAGCACTTTCATCATATCACCCACTCCTATGCTATTTTCTGATTGTTTGTGTTTGTGCTCGTGTGTGAACATGTTCCTCTTCTTGTCCTGCTCTGACCTCATGGCCACTTCCACCACCTCAGGGAAGAAAATTCGGATTGGTAAGCAAACTACACAAGCACAAAGTCCTTATTCACAAGCCATTCAGCTCAGGTTAAATCAAATAGCAGGGATGCGGAAACTGCATTCAGGGGCAGTGTTGCCATGTTGCATTGCTCCGAGCAACAGTTTCAGGCCAAAGGCAAATAGGCTGGGTTATAGAGAGATGACACATAGGCAGATAGTGGGAGGAGGATAAAAGCTTGCACATAAGGTCCCTTTCTTGTATGTGGAGACAAACAGACAGGCCAGTTCAGAAATAATGAACTCTCTGTGCATTGTCTCGCCATGCTATTTTAACAGAAATAGTGTGAAAATATTGAAAAGAAGAAATAGCCTGAATCTAAACTGGATCAGACGGAAATGAGGTCAGATTAAACCTGTCTAAATAAAGACTGCTTCTCCTCAGATTGAAACCAAGAATGCCATGTGTCGCTTTCTTTAAGACGGTGAGCAAATAAAGGCCACACGACTCATACTCTGAGAGGATTCTGAGTCAAAGAAGATACTTCTATAATCGGGTATTAAGACCCCAATCTGCTGGTATAACTTAAGGTAAAAATAGTGTTCAAACACCTAAACACAGGATGATGTGTTATGGTACAGAATGTCTTGTTCCTCTGTGTACTGAATGATAAGGATGCTAACAAGAAAATAGTAGCAGGCCCAATGTTTATAGGATAATAACCCCTGATGTTTATAACTGACAAAAAATAAATGAAACAAAGAAATTGAATAAACTGTCTGACTAAACAGGAACGGGAACACACAATAGTGCAGTGCATCATTTTTTTTTTTTTTAAGTATGCGACACCTGCTTAAAAATTTTTTTGAGTGACAACACAGCACATTCAAGTGTACAGTGCACTTTTATTACTACACCGTCTGCTTATCGAAGCAGAAGTGCAAAACATTCACACTTTTGTTTTCTATTGGCTCACAAGACTGAAGGTCAAAAATTCACAGGCCAAAAGAAGACATAGGTAAATCTGGCACAAAACAAAAGTAACCACAAATGCGTCTTTCATATCGCACGTTCTTCCCGGTCAGGAAACTAGCTTTTCTGCCGGACAAAATTTATACACATTCGGTCTAACTGACAATTTAGACGGAAAACGGAAAAGCTAAATTTTCCGGTATCGCTGTAGCAAATGATCAGTAATCAATTGTTGATGCTGGCACCTCTGCAGCTGGATAAACTAACAAGTATGCTTTCCTCCGAACCATAGCATATTCCTGAACTGAATGTAACATGATAATACTACATAAAGCCACGGAAAATTAACTGGGCACAAAACAGGGAAAAGGTCATTGTGCAGGTAAGTGCAGAAGTGAGCCTGGCAGCTGTGGAAAGAACCTTGTAAACTATCTATTTTAACACTTCCATGTGAAAGTAGCATTCGGATGCTGTAGTCAAACACCATATTATAAAGGGTTTGTATAGAACTCGGGCAAGTAATGGATTAAAAAAAAAATCGGTGTGGCTTGGCATTAATGTACAGAAGTAACTTACACCCGTCCAAGAAGGAGTGTTTGTGCAGTCTGAGAAGATAACTGAGCTCAAACAAAACAAATCCCTACTGTTTACCACTGAGTGCAGTGATGTAATAGTGAAATAAGATGTGAGCATAATATTTAAAATTTGCTTTGTTCACAGGACTTAATGACACCCACAAGCTCTGGATTGTTGTCCAGTGACAAAGTAGGCAAATGCTTAAACTCCCACACATCTAGTCTAATGTGAGAATTACGCTCAGAAGACAAAAACTCAAGGCTCTCACATTTGTTTGTATATAACCTGTAAACACACACACACACACACACACACACACACACACACACACACACACACACACACATCAGTAAAGATACTGAGGTCATACCGACGTTCAAATACAGTAGATAAAACTGAAAGATACGTGCGATCCTTGCCAGAAAGATATTGTGCCGGCATTTCAGGGAGGAAAGACAGATTGAGCACACAGCCTCAGGAGACATGAGGACAGGCAGCACGACGGACGGAAAAGAGGGTGAAAGTGGTGAGAGCTTACTGGCCGCAATAGGGTTTCTTGTCGAAGCCTTTGTAGTTCTTCATGTTTAGAGTCATTTTGCAGACCTCGCAGCTGAAACATCCTTTGTGCCAATACTGTAAAGAAAATAAATAAACACAGAGAATTAATTTGGAAAACTGACCATCAGGCATCGACACAATACACAGTAAATACATTTATGATTGTCCATGATACACAAACATTAACCCATTAAAATAAGCATTTGACAGCAGCATTAAATTGACAGCCAAACAATTCAAACTTTTCGACTCCTGCTTCACATCCTGACCTCTGAACTCTTGACTTGTGCCAATATTCTTTATTTTTTATTTATGTGTGACCTTTGACTTCTGTGATTGTGTCTCAGTATCTTTGTTATCGGCTCATTTTGGCTAAACTTTATCTTGAGCTCAAATGCCTTTTGACCCCGCCGGTATCAAAAACACAGAAAGACCTATTCTGAATTTTTAGGTTCCATAAATACATGCTGCAAGACAAACAGGCATCACCATGCAGAATATTTTGACCTGTAATAGATCCAAATAAAGGTAAAGCAATTATTATGAGCCAGGCAGCAGCATGTAAAGTAGGGCTGCCTAAATCCAGGCCACTGCAGAGGAGTATAAAGAAACATACATCAGCCTGATCTATGAGATCATTGTATGTACAGGCCTCAAAATTACCTCTAGCTATTTACAATCACTCTGAGTATGGTATTATTCACTGCCCAAAAATACACTCACAGCCAGACAGGAACATATGAATGTGGGAAGTCCCTGGAGTAAGACGCAACCTACTTGATTTGAGTTAAGAACAAGTGCCTCCTTCGAATTTTTCTGTCATCATGTCACATTCATACATGGGCTTCCCCTGAATTCTTGTGACTTTTATTGACTCCACATATTTATTACCATAGTATTACCACAGAGTAAATACAACACTGTACCATATTGTTCATAACAACTAATTTATCAGTTATTTCACCTGCACTACCTAGGCGTGGGATCTTCTGGTACTTATATAGTATAGCTTCTGCATGTTTATAACTAAGTTTATAACTGCCTAATATAACTTTTCTCTAGAAGGCTAACCTGACTTCCTCTTTTTGTTGTTGTCTACATTCAAATGCAACAGTGCCTTGCAAAGAGATGACTCGCACAAATTTGCCCATGAGCCGTTGCTCTTCAGCCCAGCGCTGCAACACATTGTCCTTTCAAATGATGTCTATCACGCACAGCTCATCCAGGACTGACTCACTCTTACATGATCTTCCCGAGAAGCCGCATCACACCTCCACAAGCCCTTTACGCAACCTTTTGCACAAAACAAACCTAAACTGAAAAGCGGCAAACATACTAGAAAAAGGATTTGCTATCAACAAACCAGAAAACTATTGCTATTATTATTATTGCTAAACTGTGTATATCAAAAACTATTGCAACTATTATTACCAAGGCCAGTTTAAACTTCAGGCAGGAATTGAACAGGCTCGATTTCTGTAACAGTTTATATCCTGGAAATGCAGTGTTGTGGTTAGAAACTGGAATGTTAAAAATTACAGACATGAAGAGGACAGACTTGGTTTGGAAAATCTGGTGGATGTACGCAAACTATAGCTCTGATGTAAGTGGGTTATAAGCCATATGATTGCTTTGCCCCTGGTTTGGGCCCACCACAGTAGCTAACACAAACCTGCTGCTGCCAGTGACAACGCCCACATTTTTCTTCCACACAAGACGACGTGATGAATAAAGCATGCAAAGGTAACTGCACATAGTTACTGTGTACACTGTCCACCAGGTCTGTTCATCTATGAGTTTTTTTAGAATGCGATCTATGCAAAAGAAAACAATGTTGTAAAACAGGGAGGTATTACGCAGAGCTTCCTTTTGTGAGATTAACAATCAGAAATGTGCGCTTCAACAGGAAGCGCCTGCTCAAGTTCCAAAGTGAAGCCAAACTCGGACACGACATGGTCACCGGTGTTCCTCCATTTAACCAGCACACAAGAAGTTTTATCGCCAAATAATATCCCAAATATGAGATACGCGTTGTTAACATTACACTACACCCTGTAGTACAGTGTTAACTTACAAATGTGTGGGCAAGAGAAGCGCTAAGGCTTAGCATAGCTTTATATGACAAATAAGAACGGAGTAACGAGGAATAGATAAAGCGTTTACCTAGTTACAGGTTACATTAGAAGTGTGGGCATTACTCACCTTGTCTAGGCAGTTTACTTTTTCCGTGGGATAGACAACCTTGTTACATCTGCTACACAAGGGATTCATGTTCCTCTGTTTGGCTTTCCTTTGTAACAGAAAAAACAGTTCTGCAAGTCTTCAGCGCCCTAAACACGCCACGACACCGGAAACCTAACGGTTAAACCACTGAAAGGATGTTAAATATGGTTAAATACAATCGACTTGTTGGCGATTGACTATTAACCCTCTCGCTTAGAGATGAGGCGCGAGCACGCACCGCCCCTCGTGCACGCGCTTTTGTGTGACTAATGGGAGGTGCTTTCGAATGACGTGTGGGCGGAGCTTAAAACTCGCCAGAAAGAGCTCCCAGTACCATATAAGGAGTAGAACGGGCAGAAGCCAAGAAGTGAACTAATAACGTGTGCGTAACAGGATGTTAACGTAGTAAGCTACGCCACCTGTAGTAGCAATCGTAAACTGTGTGACAAACAGTCTTCGTAAACGTATAAGGAGGTGTTTTATATTTAAACGGTCCTGATGATGCTAGGAAGTCAAAAATGCGCAGAAGCCTAATCTCATTAATAAAAAAAAAACCAAAAAAAAACGAAACAAACAAAAAAACTGGTGGAAATGTCTAGTATATGGGGACATCGGGTAAATTGGTACAGTTTAACTTAACAACCTTTACTTTCTGCCATGATAAGTGATGGTTTAAACATACTTACTAGCTCTTGCAGTAGAACTGCTTGATTGAAATGATTTCATTCAGATGACATCATATAAGAGTGGTTATCATCAAACAGGAAGCTGGGCCCAAAATCTTGTGGTAGGAAAATTACATGGTATGGCTAGTTTATGAAGGTTATAAAATAGTCATGTTTAATACATTATACCTGTTTATTATGCATATATACACTACATAAAATCAATACTGTAACAAAATAAGCATACATGCATTTATTATTAGCTTATTTCTAATTAAATTACCAAACAAATGGTCAAACACAGGACAATATGCTTCAGGTTAATTAGGACAGTCTTAAAATACAGGAAGTGGAGTAAAAATGTGAAGGGATATAATGGATGCATGAAGCCTCCCACAACTATGGTTACTGGTGAATTTTATGCCATTAAAGGGTTATTCCACATAATAATGGTGTTATTATAAAACATCTTAATAAGTAGGGGAGTAGAACAGACCAAAAAATATAGTATGTTATTTAGGCCTACTATGGATTATGCACAAATTTTACTAATTGTAGTTTGTTCACACAATTTTAGAAATTATATGATGTTAATGTTTTTTCCCTCCTTATAATCCTGTCATATGCAAGAAATAAATTATGAAATGTAACTTACCTCCATCCATCCATTATCTATACCGCTTTATCCAGCTGGGTCGCATGGAAGCAGGTCGCCATTCCACCGCAGGGCCAACACGGAAAAACAACCACACACGCTCACATTCACACCTATGGGCGTGAATTTAGAGTAGCCAGTTGACCTAATCCGCATGTCTTTGGACTGTTGGAGGAAACCCACGCATGCACAGAAAAGGCACACTGGGTGTGATCTGGGTATCGAACCCAGGACCTTCCTGCTGTGAGGCGACAGTGCTAACCACCGTGCTGCCCCGGACCGTACCTGTCACTGTTTCTTTGTTTTTTTTATCTTATACTGTGATCAACTGTTCACACTGAATTTTAGAATAGATGGATTATAGAATGTTACTTAGATCAACATGTTAATATGTGGTCAGTGTATTGTGTTCATACATATTGGATTATGGTAATGATAAATTTAGGTAAGACTAAAAAATCTTGTTATTGAATGATGCAATTGTTGATGAAAGTAAACTTCTAGTTCAAGAAAAAGGAGCCTCCAAATTACCAAACAAAAATAGCTGCAGTCAGTGTTTACAAGAGATTTGTACAAAACAAACAAACAAGCTAACTAACTATCAGACTAACTAACTAACCAACTAACTAACTAACTAACTAACCAACTGACCGACTAACTGACTGACTGCTTAACTGACCATCCAATTAACTAACTAGCTATCTAACCAACCATCATGGCCAGATTGCCTAATGTCACGTGTCCACTTGGTGACAAAAATCTAAAACTAAATGAAAGTATTGCATGTAACTGTTGAAAAAATGCAGCAGAAGTATCAAGTCTTCTGTGGAGTTTAAAGGAGCAGTTTCTAAGTTTTAAACCCCTTTGCTGCCTGTGGGGTGAATTTCAAGCTCCCGCCCATAAAGTCTTTATACTAAATTTACAGTATAATCATTGTTTCATAATGAGACACAGTCCTACGATTTTCGTATACTAATCTAACTATTTAGACAATATTATGAATAACATTTAAACTTCTTAGTCCGTATGAAAATGTGCACTTAATGCACTTTGGGATGTAACATGTGCTTTGTTAAATTTAGCCTTTTTGCATATGAACTACACTGCAGAATACTGAAAATTAGAAGTAAATATTGCTTTCAGAACAATATGAATCCCATAACTGTTTTCAATGCATTTCATCCACCTCTAGACGCACAATTTTAACTTTTGTAATGTAATTTGTGTTACTTGACCTTGCGCTCGTGTTTGCTGTGCGCTGCAGTAAGATGTTACTCTACCGCCCCCTGTTGTCATTCGTTGAAATGGCACACTGTGCTAAATAGTATGTGAGAGTTCTTTAATATCTGTGACTATGGTTAAAGGCGTAGCACCATTATTGTAAAGCTTAACTTTTTACTGGGAAACAAAATATAAATCCGGAGCTTAACTACATTACAGCGAGTAACAAAGCAGCCATCCTATTAACATTTGCCAGTTGTTCTCTATTGAAACACGGATTCATTATCTAGCTAGCTAAACCAAGCAATAGAAACAATCTTAAATATAAAAAATATAAAAACTTCTAAATAGACACATGATTAATAATATCCAGCTAGCTATCATTATAGAAGCGTATGTAATAATGTTATAATGTTTAACTTTTTCCTGGCAGGAAGCGGATGGGGGTATAGCTCAGTGGTAGAGCATTTGACTGCAGATCAAGAGGTCCCCGGTTCAAATCCGGGTGCCCCCTGTTTTTGTTTTTAGGATTTCAAAACTTAATTTCATTAAATTCAACCTTATATGGTTTGTACCTGTAAACAGGTGCAGGTATAACGAAAATTATTTAATGAGGAGATTATAATACAGCATATAAACAGTGTACTTGCACAATCAGAAAGAGTATCTACAAGCAAATTAGCAGACCATTCAACATGTGAAAGGCTAAGATTAAATAGAAAAAAAAATACACAGACTAAATGCAACACACTAAGCGCACAAAACATGAAAGAACAGTTGCACAAATATAACAATAATCACTTGTCAGGATAATATGGAAAATGCTTAGAGTATGTAAATTTTTTACAAAAGCATTTTTTTTCTATATTTCTTGAAATTCTTTTTACATCCCTACAACAATGAATAAATCAAATGCTTTAACAATAATAATAAGAAACTCTGTCATCTGTGCAAGTCGCAGGGCTGTAAAAATTGTCCGTCCAATTATTTAATTTGATTCAAATACAATGATTGGATGGCCTACCTGCCTGTTTACCTACCTACCTACCTACCTTTGCCCAGTGACTGGAGTCTTCTACAAGGTTAGGCAAACATAATGAAGCCATACTGCTAAAGCTAGTAAGCTAGTCAACAACTGTAAGTACTAACAATAGGCATGTTTTTTTGTTTACATTCATTATGATAATGTTAGGTGTTTCTTACATGTGAATGAGATATGGGGTAGTTGGATATGTGTTTTGGAGGAGTGGCTTTGAAGGGAGGGTATAAGGAAGAGGGTGGGATTTTTTGGTTGAATACTTTCAAAATATAACTCACTTTTGCTGGTTTCTCCAAAATTACCTACCCTAGCTATAATTTGTCTTAATACGTCTGAAATCATAATCTTGTGGGAGCAAACAGGTAGTAACAGCCCGGCAGCTCTTGGACAGAAAATGTAGTTTAGTCTTGAAGTGTGGGTTGGACTGTTGGTTTAATGATGCCATGACTGGATTGTGACATTTTGAATTTACCTGTATGGGTACAAAAGGACCCTCTGTTTCACCACCCTTTCCAGTCAGCACTGGTGCAGCTGCCTCATCAGACCATGATGCACTTGCTCAGGATGATTCTCACTGGTTTTACTACCTCCTTATAGGTATAGTATTAAGGGTCATGACTTTTGTGCAGTCTGGAACCTTAAAGTGTGTTTAATATTTGTGAATGAAGTCACAGGTGTATAGGCTGTAGAGCAGATGTGAAAGAACACCTCCGGGGGCTTTAAGTGAGCACTGGGGAAGCATAGTCTCCTAGTCTGACAGTCTGGGGTTTTACAGTGAGAAAGTCTGAGGTTCATTTGTAGATTGTGTTATTAAGGCCTAGAGCCCCAAGCTTAATCTTTGTTGGAAATGTTAAGCTGAAGTCATCCAGGTGGGTTTGTGTTACCTGGATAGCTAGAGAGTCTACATCTTCTATGCAGTTAAGCTGATGAGGGTCCTTTTGTGCATAAATCCATGTTAGTTTAAGTTATTGGGATTTGTATGATTAGTCTACCTCACAAACATCATTAGTTGTATCCACTTTAATGGCCTGCAGATGTTGCTGTTGGCTCATGCTGCTCAAAGTTCAATCTCTATTATTATCATACCTGCATCAACTTGTTTGAAACAATGTGAAAGAAAATTTTTAAAAGGCTATTTCTGTCAAATGCAAAATCAACAATAAATATTGCCACGTTCCATGGTTTTCAAAACAGTATTTTCACTTTATTGGTTCACTAAAAGCACACTTTATATTCAAATGACATTTTAATGCAATTTTAACCCTCAACAACAATCTACCAGTTTTGCCCTTTTCTTTGTCAAAATCAGAACTTTGTATTAAACATCTGACACAAGTACAATTTCAAATTGTAACAATTAACATATGAGTTATGTCAGAACAGTAATATGTTAGACAGTAATTTAAAACCATTTCCCTCACAGGATCTGGATTCCATTTATATTTTTAAGAAAGATACTCATCATTCTTTGGTAATGAGATCTTTATTTTCCTTTAAAGGTGCATGCTTATGATCTTTAAAGTTTCTGGACCTTTAACAGAGATGCTTGCAAGTCACTTTTTGCAAGTCCAAGTCAAGTCACAATTCTTTGAGTTGCAAGTCCAAGTCAAGTCGCAAGTCTCTGAGCAGCAAGTCCAAGTCGACTCTCGAGTCTTTGAGCTGTAAGACTTGGTCAAGTGTCAAGTCTCCAAGCTAAAGTGAAAGCTAAGTCACTAATCTCCAAGCTAAAGTCCGTGAAAAGTAAGTCACTGAGCTGCAACTCTGGGTCAAGTCACCATTTTCTCAGCTGAAGTCTAAGTCACGTCTCATGTGTTTGTGTTCATGTTATTATCCACTTTCACAAGTGTTCAGTTTCAAGACCGAGTGAAGTCACGAGTTGGTCAATGTCTCAAGTGTAACTCAAATCCAAGTCCCTAACTCCAGTCTCCATCTATGTATAATAATCATTTCAAAGACATCATAAAAAATCCAATATTGCTAGTTGTTTACTTTCAGGGGCTGGGCTAAGCTGAGGGAGAATTTATGTATCATTTATACTTGTCAGTGTATCATTGCATTTCACCTTAAAGACAGTAGAAAGCTCTAAAAGATACAAACTGCCTCTTAAAAAACTCAGCATAGTTTTTATAGTTTTTTTTTTTTTCATTTAAATTGGTCTATTGATGAGGGTGCTATGCCTGCAATACTGATACGGAAACTTGATCCTGGGGCACAAAATATAAAAAAAGGTCAAAAAAATCAGATCACATCATATCACGGTTACTACTGAGATAATTCATTTAAAGTGCAGTCCAGTCCATGTGGCTAACTGAGTATTATTTTTTTCATAGAACATATTATAAAACACAAAAGATCTTTTTTTTTTAAAAATGAAATTCTACAAAGTTGTATTGTACTGTACACTAACTGCAGGACTCTTCATGGTTAATGCATGTGCCACTCTTACCGCCTTTTCCAAGAGCTTACCTAGCACATTTGCCATTAACATTGCCCGTTCCTTAATAAAAGGAATGAACAAATAGCACAAGACTGTCAAATCTATGGAGGCAGAGAAAGCTTGCAAGGTCTCTGGTGTCCATTCATGTGGTGGTTAACAGCCCCTCATTGTCTTTTTTTGGGTTGGAACTTTTACAAAAAAACAGAGATTCATTGGCTCCTTTGTGGAGGAAGTCCTGCCTCCTCAGCACTGCTCTGCCTCAATAAAGCCATCCTTTTCATGAAACCCAAGTTCAACCTCAGCGTAGCTGGAATGGCAACCCTGATTGCGAAACTTCATGGACGGCCAATAGTTATTGGTTCGGCGCTAAAAATAAACAGACGAGTTACACTTTAATATAGAACTAATCAGTGCCATTGTGTTATATTATTATTCCACAGAAATGTTGACAGTACTTTTAATATGAAATGTAGTCATTAGCTTTACCTGCATGAGGTAGAATGGAGGGGCGACTGTGGGATGTGTGTTTATATAGTACACAGCCAGCAGGGTCAATAAGACCAGCAGGACCAGGGCTGCCACTACACCTGCAATAATTGCAGTGTGTTCTGGAGGTTCCTCTTCACCAGGAGAACCCTCTGAGAAGCCATGATTGGGAAAAAGGTCAAAATGTGGTAGAGCATATGATATTCTCAACATTTACTGCTGTAAATATTTTTAATCCATAGCTCTGAACTGCCAAAAAGCACAATACATTATGCAGAGCACCTTTATTTTAGACAGCATGTCAGCAAATCTGACAATAAGAAGCTTGTATAGACACACGGGCCACTTTATTAGGAATGCATGTACATCTACTCATTCATCCAATCAGGCATTCATGTGGCAAGCCACACAGTGCAATGCGTAAAATCATGCAGCTGCAGGTCAAGAGGTTTAGTTAATGCTTACATCAAACATCAGAATAGGGTAAATGTGATTTCAACTTTGATCATAAAATGGTTGTTGCTGCAAAATGGGCTGGTGCAAGTATTTGAGAAACTGCTATTCTCTTGGAATTTTCATGCACAACAGTCTCTAGAGTTGTGTAGAAGTTCTACATGAGGAAATGCCTTGTTGATTAGACAGGCCTTTCAGGTTTGAGAGGACAGGAAGGCTACGGTACTCAATTTACCACTTTGGTGAACAAAAAAGCATCTCAGAGCACACGTTAAACCTTGAAGTACTGTAGATAGACTAGAACAGCTGAAGACACATTGGGTTCCACTCTTATCAGCCAAGAACATGAATCTGAGACTACAGTAGATGCAACGTCACCAAAATTGGACAGTTGAAGTTTTTAAAAATGTTGAATCTGATGAATCGCGATATCTGCTATGACATGCAGACGGTAGGGTCAGAATTTGGAATCAACAGTATGAATCCGTGGACCCAACCTGCCTTGTGTCAAATGTTTTATTTGGGCCACCTAATACAAATTGAGGGTCATTTGAAAGGCTATCAGATCACATACATACCTTTATGGCCACAATTTACCTATCTTATAATGTCTACTCAAACTGGTGCCATAAACATAACACAGAATTCAGTGTACTTCTGCTGCCTTCCCAGTCACCAGATCTAAATCCAACAGAGCACCTTTGGGATATCCTTATGTGATCCATGCCACAAATAATTGAGGATGTTCTGAGAGCAAAGGTGAGTTCTAGCCAGTATAAGCATGATGTTCCTAATAAAGTGGCTGGTGAGTGTAGAAATGCATATAGCTTTAGCCAAATGATACTTAGTGTATACTGAAATGTAGTTAGGGCAGTGGCTGCATTCAAAATCACTCATTCTTGCTGCATCCAAATGCTTTTTTGTAACAGAGTTTAGATATAAACTTTGGGTGGGAATAAAAAAGAAAGAAAACTACCACAGAACTTTATCAAGCCCCACACAAAGAACAGTGATATCAGCCATTAGAAAATCTTTTTTAAGAGGTCAGATCATAAGTTGTTTAAATTACAATTGAAAAATTGCACTCAACCACCTTTGTGCTACAAAGCCTTAATTACTATTTAAATAGGAAGACTAACACAGTGGCCGACTCACCATTATCATGGTGGTGAAAGAGAAGTTTGGTGTCGTCTGCAGGGACAGAATGTCGTGAGATGGCGGGACAGAGGCAGAGGCAAGAACAGCACAAAAGCAGTTTTAGCAAAAGCGCCCATGCAAGATGAATTCAACAGACGTGGGACAAGCGTCTCTAAGGTGTTAATGCACAACGTATAAGATTTCATACAGCCAGCACTTGCCAAGAAGTATTATTTCAAGCACCTTGTGCATAACATTTTTAATAATAATACTTATATGTGCATTTGATCAGACATAGAAAATAAATGTATATTCTTGTAGACAATAATCGAAAGGGGCTTTTGTTAAGCAGCCACTGATGGCATTTAAATACAGGTCAGTCTGATGACTTCTAATATGATATTTTAATCAGCAGGATATGAGACCATGAAAAGAACTGCTTCAAATAACCTGCATGGCACTTGTTAATGTGACCTATACTGTAAGTGCGTGTGGGATGAGATGACTCACCCTCAGTGACAGGGCTGCCTGGCCTGGTTGTAGGGGGCGGAGTAGTGGCAGGAACAGGGGAGCTGAATGGACTCATAGAACTGTCTGCACCTCCCTGATTGTAATATTCACATGTACCCTCCTTCGCCTGACATAAAAATACCAAAACGGAACATAGACGTTTAATCAACCTTTAGTTTCAGGTTGGAATGGTTCATTCATATATATCTGAGTTCTGCATTTTAAAGTACCATTTATTAACAGTGTTTTTAATATTCAAAACCCTTCTACACTCTCAGCATTGACTTTTCCCAAAGAACTTCGTCAACAATATTACTGGCATTAATTGAATTGCAATTACAACATAATTACAACAGTCTTTATTCTACAATAAAACAGATGTGTAACATATTTTTTCATTGTAATCAGCATATTAGATACAGAATCTAAGTTTTATATTATAGTGATTAAGGGTTAGTGATTTTTCTTTCTTTCTGCAATAACAAAATATTATTTACTAAACAAATTCTTCCAAAAGAACAATGCATTTTCCTGATCTTTAAGTAAGGAATAAACCACATCAGGATGTGCAGCTGTAAGGAAATAAACAACAACAGGGTGGTGTGATCCCTAAAGTTTATTTTTTTCCAATAACAGCACACATGAAGTGTTTATGCCTCTCTTAGTTTATACTTCAGCAATTTGTCAACAAATATTCATTTTTTTATTAATTAAAGAATGTAGCATTAAACTTAATGCTACGAAACACGATAGTTCCTGTTATCCTTTACTTTATAGCAGCTATAAGATTTCTTTTCCACACCAGTCTCACAGTTTGTCATGTTACTCAGAAAGTGGAAAGCGAAAAAGAAAAAAAAAACAATTTTCATCGAAGTTTCTTAAGCATCCAATCCACACTAAAGCAAAAGTCAGCATAGTTTAAAAAATATTAAATGATACATACCCTGATTTTTATTTTTTTTATTTCAGTGAACACCCATGGTTTTCATGCAATCAAGGGAAATAACAATTCACCTATTTTATTTCAGTAATCATGTGGAAATCTTTTGGAAAGCATTAGGAAATTAGTTCAAGCACCAGAAAAATGTATACAGCTGAGTGAGCTGGAATGTGGCAATCAGGTATTTTTTTTTACCTCCTCTGAGCAGCTGAATTCAAGCCATTCCTGTCTATGCCGGTCTGTCCCATCAGAACACCTGAAAACACACAAAAGCACACACACAGAATTGTACATGTAGACACCTTATGGCCATATAAACCTTTAACAAACATCATTTGTGTAGGTTGTACCTCTGGAGGATGTTGCACCAGCCGCAGCCCATGGTGAGGTTGGAGTGGAGACACTGGTCACAGTCGGTGTGTTGGAGACAGGCTGAAGTGCATCAATATGAAAGTAGTGCAAAGAAAACATTGACAAAACAAAGACATCTCAGAGGGCAAGCAGAATTTTTAAAGCAATCCATAATCTGTTTGTTTGACTACACAGATGTTTGATTTTTATATAAATAAAATATTTTGTACAAAAATGAAATGATCAGTTATTTTTAAATTCTTTTTGCATTTTATTTTGTTACTCGGAGGTCAAAATGACCCTGAACATAATGTTTGATTTTAAAGTTATTTTGTGGTTATGGGACACATTTAGCAATAAAGTGCTGGAAAAATCTAACTTTATGTTAGAAATGACAATGGGTTCAATTTAAAGTTGATGGTGTAGCACACACTCACTAGGCAACGGGTTGAACACAAATGCAGAGCGGTTTACAATCTCAGTGGTGTTGACTTCAACTCGATGATATTCGTAGATCGTCCTCCTTTTTGACTCCGCTAATGTAAGAATAAAATACTATCAGTGATATTAGGAATAACACAATACTTATAAGAATAAGGAGGTTTGAAAAGACTCACAAATGAACTAACCTTGGGATTTTGGGGAAGAAATAAAGGCCATGAAGGCATCAGACAGACCAACCTTCACTGGGTGCTCAGTAGAGTTGATCTTTACCACAGGTAAAGGCACCTAACGACAGACAACATCCCAGAGGGTCTTTCAGGGGGAACTGCATGTGCAAAATCCTGTGTTAAGGATTTACTAATAAATTTGCAGCCAGTAACTGAAGTGTTAATCACTTGACATACATTACTCTAAATACAGCAGAAACAATTGTGCAATCACATATATTTCTGGCCATGCTGCAGCACTAGAATTGGGGTATGTGGAATAAGTAGAGCAACATCTTAACAAGATCAGGTCAGGGGAAGGCCTAGACCTGGTTTTTAGTCTTGGACTGAACCTGAACATTCCTGGTTTGTATTCAAGCTCCTGATGCAGAGGCCTAACGTCTTGCTGCCAAGTGTTCCTACATGCTTTTCTCATGTTTCTTGGCTCTCTGATATTTATCTTACTTCAGGCATTCTGACCGTGTCCCACAGAACTCACGTCTCTGTAGCCAAAAACAATGGTCCCGTTGCGGTGAAGAGCGGCCTGGAAGGTGAAGGCTCCCTCTGCCTCCCTGCCCTGTAGCCTCACCTTATCCCACTGCACAACAAACATCTCACCTGGAGAACCAGGAGTTAAAGGTCAGGTAAGTGGTCAAAGCTTTGAGACTCACATGATGTCAAGTTGATAGCACTCACCATTGTCCAGGTAGCACACAGTGGAGTTCCTGGAGAAACTGGGGTCAAAGTTGGCCATGAGAGGAGCAATGTACTGGGTGGCCGTCAGCATGCGATGCGTAATCTCTCCAGTGAAAATGAACCCTAAAGAGAGAAGAGATCCAAGTCAGAACCACAAATAAAAAGAATGTAATGCTCATTGTAAGTCATAACTGATCATTGAAAGTAGCTAAACAGGTTAGAATTACTTTTATATCTTGTACGATCTTGTACCATAGATTCTTTTATTATAGTCCACTGTGGTAAGATTCCATTTTCTCTCAGTGATAGGAAAATAATTATGAAAGTTAATTAGTTGAACAGATCTAGGATGCATAAGGCAGCAGCCATAGAATTATGGTCACTTTTGTCATCAGTGAAAGATACGAGAGACCAAATCATTAATTAACAAAGCCTTCTTCATTAGCGCTCCATTTTCCTGATGCTATTTTAAGAAGCAGCAGACCATTTCTTTAGATGAAGTACAGCTGACAAAAAGAACTGACCTACTCTTTCTATACAGAAACCCATGCACATATGTAGCCTATGGACGTTCATAATAAAGTGCTCTGGTTTGATACATTGTTCTGGGATGAGCCAATAGGACAGTGACCTGGTATATGGGAGAGAAGAGAAGCTGCAAATGACTGTGTGTGTGTCCTACCTCCAGTTGCTATGGTGATTTGCCTCACGTGATGTCCATAGAAGGGGAAGTCAAAGGAAAGGGCCACCCGCTGGATAGGTGGGGGGGGGGGGGGGAGAGAGAGAGAGAGAGAGAGAGAGAGTGAGAGAGAGAGAGAGTGTGGGGGAGGAAAAAAAATAGGAAAAGGGGAATAGATGTTAAAATGCTCAATAAAGAGATGATTATAAGAGAAGACAACATGTTTGCTTGTGCTTATAACCACACCCATTTATATGATATCTACTTATAAACCTATAAATGTTTTTTACGTGTAGATATGTGTGTGTGCATGTGTGTGTATCAGTGCATGTTTCTTACCGCTGCCTGTCGGTGTGTGTTGGACAGGATGCCGTGCACCCTGACTTGACCCTCTTGGACTGAATTCAGGTCCACCCAGAGCTCCTGAGTTCTTCTGTCGCCAGGGCCAAAGCTAAGCCATGAGTAATACTTTTTCGCATCCTCCTGAGTGAGGGAAGAAATATGAGAAGAGCAAAATGAAGATAAAACAACATGAAAAATGACAGCCTGAAAAGTGGATTTTTGACCTGATTTGACACTCTCTGGCACTTATTTCACACTGTGAAGTGTGATAAGCTGTGACAAGAAATGCTTCAATCATGACAGCTGAAGAGAAAGTTTCACTCCTCTTGGATCATTTTCACAGCTGCATCAGAAAGCTGTGAATGAAGGTCTGCATTATTTTTAATTTATCAAGCACATAAAAAAAAAAACAGCAGATGCCAAAAAGTGCAGTACATATATACAAATAAAATATCAAGACTTGAGATTCTGCCAACATTGAAAATACATATCTATATAAAGAAAATACTGTATTTTCATTTCCAATATGGATAGCAACTCTTTGTGCATATTGTGAGGTTTTTGGATATTTGAGGTTTAGTTTGACTCTGTCTTTCACTCAAAGTGGTTTTTTAATGTGTTCTTTGTAACTGCTTTTATTGTAATAAAGACATTTAATCTGTCACCAAGTTTCGAAGAAATCCTTTTGAAAAGTTAAAAAAGTTACTTAGAGACTTACAGACTTAAGGCAGAAATGCCTAAACAAAAAAGCAAGTCAGTAAGACAGACAACATCTTACAAACCATAACACAATTTATTCATTAATGTGCCTGGAACAAATTCAGGCCACAATTTCAATATCTTATATAACCCACCACCAAGAATTCTGATGTGGGATTAATAAACACAAAGGTCATGATTACACAGTTTCTAATGCAACAAATGATTTCAATCAGAGACACACCGGGAGGTCATTAAACACATGTGATAAAATGCTAGAAGGTAAACTTTACATAGTAAAGTTACATAGTAAACATAGTATGTGCCTTAGTTCACCTGCCAAAAAAGAGAGAAAGGAAAGTGTGTGTATGGATCTGGATCAAACGCACACGCACGCACGCACACACGCACGCACACGCATGTACACGCACGCACACGCACGCACAAGCACGCACAAGCACGCACAAGCACGCACAAGCACGCACACAGTGATGTGTTAAAAGTGTTTCCAGTCCAGCTCTCCACTGTGTTATTAATGTATTCTCTAGGTGAAGGTGACAGAGAGGGATGGAGACAGTACAGTGAAGAGATGTGGGTATCATCGAAAGTGGAGCAGTTAAAAGCAGCCTCTCTCATGCACACACACACAACTGCAGCAGTGCTCCAGATAACTGCTTACGACCCAGATTCCCTGATAAACTCGCCCCAGAACGGCTTCTGTTTCTGGGGGAAGCCTTCAGCTCCAGCAGCTGCCATTCCCTGCTTTGCCTCCTGCACAGAGCTTCTCTTTCCCTGTGTGCTTGTGACCAAGAATGTCCATTAAGGTTTAAGGGCTGATCATGAAAGTTCTAAACACTCCCATAAAGCATCCAGGAAAATTGCAGACTTGTGGATATTCTAAAAAGGTGCTAAGACGCATTCACACTCAAACACATTAAAACATCTAACACATCCATGCTTAAAAAAACCCTCTGCTGGCAGAGCTATTGGCAAATCTGGTTTGAATTTGGTTTGCAGAGTGGCAAGCATACGTATTCTGTTAGCGATACAAAAAAAAAGCACAGAGAAGCATTTAAATAAACCCACACATTGCTGTGAGGTCTCTTTATCCTCATCCCACTGGGATATTTAAAGATCATCAACACATGCTTTCTCCTTCGTTCCATTTAGTGGTTTCTCTACACAGAGCAGATGAAGAGGACAAAAGCCTATTATCTATCATGCTGTACTCATGTTGTGGAAATCTTCTGCAACTCTTTAATGCAAATTGGACCTAATGTGTAACTGTCAGGGATGAATGACAGCACGTTGAAATGGTTTGAATGCTGAGCAGTTGTGAAGCCTCGTGTTCTGAATGAATGATTTCGACTAAGTACATGAGCTGCGTGGATTAGTGCAGGTGGCACATGTGAGGACGTGCAGCACACCTGCAGTCTGAGCAGCTCGATCAACAACACCTGCAGAGGAAGGACTAAAGAGTAAGAGCAAAAGAGAAGAGAAGAGAAGAGAAGAGTAACACAGAAGAGCAGAGGGCATAACAAAGAAGAAAAGAGGGGATAAGAAGAGAAAAATGACTAAAACAGAGTAAAGGGGATCAAAAAGCAATAGGACAGAGTAAAGGAGAAAAGAAAAAAAAAAAGAGTAAAGGCAATAAGAGATGATTTAATGTGAGATCATATCAGAGTAAAAGAGGAAAAATGAGAAGAGAGAAGAAGAGAACAAAAAGGAAAAGTGAAAAGAGTAAAACAGAAGAGGACAATAGAGATTGGAAAAGATTGAGAAAGCAGAGAATAAGAAAGAAATGATGAGGGTAGAAAAAAGGAAAAGACAAGTAAAACAGTAAAAGTAAGATGAGAAGAAAAGAAAGAAATAAGAGCAGAAAGCAGAAAAAGAGGTAAAGAGGTTATATGAAGACAGAAGAGAAGAGAAGAGAAGAGAAGAGACGTTGAGGAGAGAAAAGAGGAAAAGTAGAAAATAAGTAAGAAATAAGGTGAGGAGAGACTAAAGGACAAGAGAAGAAACTTGAGTAAAGATGATAAGAGATGAGATGATGTGAGAAGATCAGAGTAAAAGAGAAAAAGGTGAAAAAAAGAGATGAGAGTAAACCAAATGCGAACAGCAGGGCATAGAAAAAGAAGAGAAAAGAAAACAAGGAATGAAGTGTAGAGAAGAGCATGAAAGAAAAAGGACAAGAAGAGAGAAAAAGAAAAGTACGAAACGAAGAGAAGAGAAGAGAAGAGAAGAGAAGAGAAGAGAAGAGAAGAGAAGAGAAGAGAAGAGAAGAGAAGAGAAGAGA
>JAQQZR010000006.1:6348707-6379315 GCA_030068235.1 Notoglanidium macrostoma | reverse complement strand
ACACACATACATATGTTAGTATACATACACGTGTGCCATCTCTTTCAGGAGCACCACACACTCTCACGGCTTGTGTTCCCACCATTCTTGTCTGGGTGACTGAGCAAGGCAAAACAGAAAACAAGTGATTTCCTGTCAGGGGTTTGCTAACACCTCCTTGTGCACAGCAAATCCAATTTATAGGAAATGTCAAAGCATCTATTAAAAATAATTCAACCCATTTATACAGATCCCTAATGAGTCAAAAACCCCTAAACGAGACAGTTTATCTGAGAGAACCACAGGGTAATGCTTGCATCCTTGTGCTGTTCTCAGTGTAGCGTGATGAATTTGTCAGACAGGCTGACTGTATATTGATCAGTGATGGAGTGTTAGTAATCCCTATTTCCCACACATTCTGCAGTGAGGAATGTCCGGCTGGCACACGTCTCAAGCCACATTCTCACTCTGACACTACTTAAAAGAAACTCCTTTCATGCTGATCTAAACACAGCTATTTCTACTCAAAACTGGCATGTTCTGTCCCAAAGTTATGCAATGTTGGTGGTTTGTTCTTCCAGTTATACAGCACAGATGTACAGTGTGGGATCAGTTATAAGGAAATTTATGAGTGTAAATACACCGATTAAACAGTATGAACACTTCTGTTTTGAATCCATGACCTTCAACCAGAACATGTCCAAACAGCAACACTCAAATTTGACTGGATGATTTAAAGCAAATGAGCTATACTTTAAATCATGACATTTCGCTTAAGACAAAACGACATGAAGCATTTCTGCTTTTTAAAGACTAACATCTGAACTTATTTAAGTGGTAATCTAGAGAGCAACCACATCCTGGCCCTTGAAAAGCAGTTCAGATGGATTGTCCATCAATGCAGCATACTTGCATCATGTAATGTAACTCTAAGCTGTAAACTAAACAGACATATTAAAGGAGACACCAGTACTTCTATCCCCTGTCCAGTTCAGAACGAATTATTCAAGTGTGGTTTTTTTTGTTTTTTTTAAATAAAGTAAACAGGCAAGGCCAGTGGACTTACTGGAAGAATGGAGTCACACGCTTCTTCATTATCTGAGCAGAGGGGCACGCATAAGCATGATGAGGAATGGCTGCTGCCACAATCTGTTTCTAAAATGACAATGGAGTTATTATGAGAATCCTAGATAACCCCTGCTCTAGATCTTCTTGGGCTGCTTCCTTGTCCTCCTCTCCCTCATTCTCTCCATCCTTCTGGCACTAAACAGTGGCATGTTTCTGATTAGATCAGAAATCCGGCTTGCCCTGCTGTTATTAGAAACAGGTCCGGGGGAAGAAGGGCCTTGTATGGAGCAAAAAAAAAACCCAAATGGACAAAAAAAAAAGAACTACACAGGTTATTTATGTGTTGTAAACCTTGAAATGATACTTGAAATGATACTCTACATGAAATTATATTTGATAATATATTTATTATATATATATATATATATTTAGGTTGTGAGTTCAAATCCCAGCACTGCCAAGCTATCGCTGATGGGCCCTTAACTGTATATACGAGATATATGTAAGTCGCTCTGGATAAGGGCATCTGCCAAATGACATAAATGTAAAAATGGTACAAGATTGTGTTTGATTTAATCTATGTCAAATAGGACACATACTAATGTCAGCTCTGTCACAACCCATTGGAAAATGTCTTTTTAAAGGACCCTACATAATTACGACATTATGAAACATGCACAGCTCACACAGGACCACCTCATAAATCCATTTATGGTTTTATAAATATCTAAAAATGACTTATAGTCTAGTATAATGCACCAATAAATCCTGACATAAGGAATGTTGACTAAAGTATTGCCACTTCCATCATTTAACATCTTACATAGCTTGTGTAAATTTAATTTACCAAAACAAAAACCCCTACACATCTGTAGAAATCTGAAGCAGCAGTTCAGAGCTACAATCTCTTTGCATATTGGTTATAAATTTACATAAATGTATGTCAGATTAGAGAGGCTTCTAACACCAAATGCATTTGATAAAAGATGTCACTTCTGACGGCATACAAATGTGACTGTGTGGAAGAACTGAACGTGAACATAAAGAAATTAAAACACTGGAAGCAATATCTACAGTGATGTCATTTGACACTGAACAAATGAAATCAACCCAATCCTAAGTTTTATAGGAAGCTAAATGAGAGTGAGTAATAGAGAACCAAATTATTACATCATTTGTTTGAAATAACATAATTAAAACAACTCAAATCAGATGTAGTACAGGTCATGCAGAGCCAGATGTTCAGTTATTAATGATTCTATGTCTGCAATTGAGGAATGTGCTTGTGGCTTGCCATTTGCAATTTGGACTGTAAAGGTTTCAGCAAGGCTAAAGAGGTGAATTCTTTTAACATTTACCCAAAAATCACTAAGTTTATTTACCAAGCCATTGTTGGTGGTCAGTGTAGTACAATTTCCCCATAATATGGAACCATTTAATGGCATATCTAGAGAACACTCAGTTCTCTGCGGAAGCATATAAAACCCGTTTTACGCAAACATACCAACAAAAGGCTGTGGAAAAACAACAGACGCACTTTGTTCTGTGTGTACTTTATTTTTAGTACTAAATGTACCACAGCCTTGATACCCTCAGTTTTTTTGAGACTTGCATTTGTCTGCATAACTCCTTTTTAATAAAACCTCATTTCAATCAAATACCAATGAACACTGGTATTAGTAGATTTTGGCCACCAGTGACAAAGATTAAGGAGAGGAGATAGAAATAAATTCTGTAATGATGTTTTGTCTCAGTGCTTGTGTTAATATCACAGTGAGATCAACTCTGACAACTTGCCAGTAACAAGTTCTCATGCTTATTTCAATAGGGTGTGAAAACTGCTGGGAGAAATAGATGATTTAGAAATAATATAGCCAAAAGTTTGTTGACACCTGTCCATCACACCCATATGTATTTCTTTCCCAAACTGTTGCCATGAGGATTAAGTTATATAGGATGTCTTTATATGCTATAGCGTAACAATTTCCCTTCACTGGAACTAAAAGGTTCCAAATGAACTAAGAACAAAATTGGTGTGGAAGAACTCAAGTAGCCTACAAAATAGCAGCCTTGTTCTCAACCCCACTGAACACCTTTAGGGTGAACCAGAATGCTGACAATGTCATGTCAGGCCTCCTCACCAAACATCAGAGCCTGACCTCAATAATGCTCTTGTGGCTGAATGAGCACAAATCCCCACGGCCATGCTCCAAAAGCTAGTGGAAAGCCTTCCCTGAAGAGTGGAATATTGGAAGAGAGTTATTGTAAAAGCAAAAGGGGACTAAATCTGAAATGGGATGTTCAAAAAGCACATATAGGTGTGATGATCAGGTGTCCAGGAATAAAATTCATGTCCAGGTGCCAGTGACAGCAAAGATAACGTGTGAGGCTTTATCCATTAAATGAATCCACATTCGTCACATGCAAAAATAAACATACAATACACACTGCCTGCCCATCAACATAATGGATCCTACCTGCTTTACAAAGGCTAAATCTACAAGTTTTTTGTAAATCGTTAATGTAAGAGTAACTGCATGATTACCTAAGTGATTCACCCCCTGCAGTGATGATCAACACCTAATTAAATTCTATGCATATGTCAGAGTGTAAGTACTTTAGAGAGGCAGAATAAAGAAACTGGCTAAGGTAGACGGACACGTCACACCAGTTTGTTAGTATACAACACTCAGACATCTGTATTGGCCTTTTCCAAGTAAAGAGTCTGTTTTGGATTATGCTGTTAAGTAAAGCATGTGGCCTGTTGTTCGCATTGGCATGTTCAAGGACTCTACTTCTAATCTTTGTTTTGTTCAAGGTCTCTACCTCTAATCTTTGTTTGCTTCTCCAGTAAGTTATTGTGTATGTTGTACGGAAAGAATAAAAAAACGACTGGTTGTGCCGTGACCACCCTAGACGTGGATTAGTTTTCTGTAACAGCACACCCCAAAGTGTTTTATTCCTCTTAGTGTTTTTGTTAAATAATAAAACATCTTTTAAATCCATTTATTAATAGCCTTAAATTATGTAGATCATGCCATACAAGTCCCTGTGAATTAGCTGTTAGTATAGAAATTATAGCATGTTATAAGGAGTGCATTAATATAAACTTGTGATTTGAATTATAGTCACACTGCTGTCACAGCTGCTGTTATAGAAAATCGATCAGCACTATTAGAATACATACTGAGAATTCAATGTTATAATAAAATGTTTACCTGATGCAGGATATGTTAAATGGATCAGCAGTGTCTTCAAATATACAAAAAACTGTATTCAAAAACGACATCTTTCTATATTTTATGGCAGTGCTAATCCGTTCGGGATGGTTTGCGTATGGTAGGCCTACTGGTCTATATTAACACAACCATTAAGAACATACACCTGACTTGGCAGAGAAGATAGGAGCAGTAGGCTAGGTACACACACTCAGCACGGCATTCACTTAATATCAATATATTGTGCTGTAGTGGAACAACAGTACTGGTGAATCCAAATAAACTGTTTGTATCGGATTAGTTATGGACTGCTTCCCGTGACTCACAGCCTCCTCACACATCTGTGCTTTCAGGAAGTGAATTATGTCCCCTCTGAAATCTGTGCTCGCTCCACTTCCTATGTGCCTGGTCAATCAGGATCACATATGTCTATAGAATGTGTATAAACCCTGATCTGACTCCTTTTCCTTGTCAAGTCTTCCCTTTGTCTCAGAATTCAAAAAGAAGTCTTTATCTCGGTTATAATGGGCCTATTATTACTGACTTCTTGGTTTATTTGTTTATGTATTTTGGATACATATTGAAGTCTCTTCTTGGTCTGTGTGGCGATCAGGCAGATGGATAAATTTGTTTTAAAATATATGGAAATTAACATTGGTGATTCCAACAAACTGCCTGACACCAATAGACAGCATTCATGACTAGCTAGTACATTTTCCATGAACATTAATAAGCTGAAGCACACTAGTCTTATATTTTTCTGGTGTACTGTATATGCGGTATGTGTTATGGCATTTACAGATTTTAACTAATTAATTAATTTATTCAACATAATCTGTATGAGGTAGTAGTTATTATAGATTAAAGACAGACTTGCAGACTGACACAAACACACCCAATACCCTGACCACACCGACCACACACATGCACTTCTCCAGCCTGATTGTAATGTCTCACCTTCATTATCAGTTCAGTCATCATTTACTGATAAGGGATTTTAATTGGCTCCTAATGGAACTCAGACAATCAGAGCAGACTCTTGCTGTGTGTACATGAAAGGGTGAGACAAAATAACAAGTAATTGCATGATAGACAACAATCAAAACAATATTCTGTGAGCTTTTTTGGTTTTCAAACCAGTCGTCTTTTGAAACATCTATTTAAAATTTGATTGGAATACAATTTTGTTTTGGTGCCATTGACAACAAAAATAACATGAAATCCCATTAAATGAAATCACATTCGTCTCTGAACTCATGCAGAAACAAACATACAATACACACAGTCTGCGCATCATTAGAATGGATTCCAAATGTTTCACAATAGCTAAATCTACGAGTTATTTGGAGATAATGTAACGCTAATTACGGTGTTATCTGAGTGATCCACCCCCTGCAGTGACGATCAACACAAACATTGTTTGAGAAAAAGCGGTAAGATACACTGTAGCAGAAAGTGCAGTTTTCATGGTATACACTATAATGCCACTTACAGCTGTTACCTACAGAACATGTGTGTTAAGATATTTAGCTAATTTGGTGATCTTGAGTGCAGTGCTATATTTTTTACAGGTTTTAATACTGTTATATGTGGATTTGACAATACAATTCAATATTCAGATATCAAAACTACTACTGGTGTCTATCTGCAACAAATATTAATTCTCCAGCTAACTTTGTGCTAATGTTAACTAAAGTTGCAGATGTAATGTCAGTAAATACAAGTCATTGATCCATGCAACTTTCATATTCATGCCAAACAGAACATTCGGACATGTTGTTAATTTCCTGTTGTTTCCTCTTCAGATTGTGAATCAGTATGAGATTCTCAGTATAAATGGTTTTGGCATAAATAACAATAAAGACACATGGAGGCCTGGCAGAGGGGTAAATTGGCTAGTGCAGACATATCCTCAGGTTCAGTCCCACATGCACTTAACACCAATATATTGTCCTGTAGTCAAACAGCAGTCTTGATACATCCAAATAAACAGTCTGTGTTGGATTAGGTACGGATCTCTCTAGTTCACAGGCTTTACACATCTGTTCAGAAAGTGTATGTCTCCACTGAAATTCATGCTCAGCATAAAGATACACAGCAGGATATGCTAATAACAGCATAATGGTCTGTTTGGATACACTTGGATACATTTGTTTTGAAATATTGCTTAGATAATATTGGTAGCAGGAATAAACTAAGATGTTGTTGACAAGACATATTTTACATTAACATTAAAGCCCTTATAAGGTGATTCACAGCACCTCCTTTTCCAAGTGAACATATACCACACACACACACACACAATATGAATTATTAAATAAATAGATAGAACTAAGTAAGTGATTAAATAAAATAAATAAATAAACAATAAGAAAGTTTCTATGCATATTATGGCACGCAGTTCCTCCATTGACTTGCTCCATTGTCTCTCTCTCTCTCATTATCAGTTTAGCCATCATTAATTGATAAAGGCATTTAATTGGCTCCTAATGAGACGTCAGAGTGGCAGACAATCAGACCGCAGACAAGAGCTGCGTAGATGGGAAACAATGCGTCTGCGTCGCACCACAATGATCCAGCCAAAATGGGGAATTAGATCTTATCCACTCATTGGGTCTTAACAATGTCACCGCTGTAGCAAAGACATGTCCACTGCTTTGCTGCTAAATGTTTCTTGGTTATTGAGACTGCTTTTTTTATAGCTATTTAAATGTCAGAAATTTTGGTTTAGGTTTGTTTGGCGCAAGACTATGCACAAGTAAGACAAGCCAGTAATTTAAACCTGAAAATGCAATATTTTTGGCTCTTACCAGCATGTTTTTATAACATTTACAAGATTTATTTTTACTGGACTAAAATGTAGGTTCAAGTGCCAATAACAGCAAAGATAATGTGCAAGGCCTTACATAGTAATCTGGGAGATATAAAGTGGGAGGTAAATAAGGTGTTTGGCATTTGTCACAACATTGGAATTTAGCATTTTTACAGAAATGTGAGAGACTGTGAGAGAGAGAGAGAGAGAGAGAGAACACGCAGAACATGTTACAGCTGACGCGTTCTTAAACTGCTTTAATATGAGTTGTTTGACTATGATCAGTAAAATAACATACAAGCTATATTACATTTAATACTTGTGATAACTTCCAAATCTGATTTGATTTGCACTGTTAGGGGTATCATATCCGTATGAATATAAAACATTAATATAAATATTTATACTAAACTGTGAGTGAAAAAAAAACAGAAGGCTCCTGTCAATTTCTGTTGCCAGTGCTCCTGCTGCAGACTGCTGATCACTGATAATTATGTTTACTGAGATCGCCAGGGTCGTCTGTGCATAGCATTTCTGCAAATTACACCCAGCATGGGGCTGAAGGGGTCTATAGGGGGTCTGTATAACGGTTGAGGGGGACTGTTTGTCCAAGAGCAGGGGCTGAGGTCAACAGCAAGCAACCTTCTTCATACCACTCCATGCTCCAGGTCTCTTTGAGCTGTTTGTCTGCCATTCAGAGCCTCACCCTGCATATGCCTGTGAATGGAAGTGAGCTGCTTGCTTTGCCCCATTGTCAGAGCCTGTTATCTGTCCATTAGCCCAGACGAGCTCATCCCTGCCCCCTCCTTTCACCTCTGAATACACTACGGTCACCTAAGCACAGGGTGTAGAGGGGCGGTGCAAGCAATTTCGCTAATCCTGTAACCACTAATTGTCTCCTCCTATCCTATGGCTTTAACAAACAAGAGAAAGAGTTGCTACATCTGGGTATATAAGGTGCAAGACGTGCTGGTACACCACTGATGCCATGTAGATAGAGCTTCACAGATTGGACTGACTGCCATTTGGTGACGCTAACGACGACCAGGCATTTCTAGTTATTTTGGTGGTCACACCTTATTCTAAACAAGACTGTTTTGGAGTTGTGTGGGCATCTGAACATGAACACTACAGCGAGGTTCCTGCACATCATGTTTGTGTGTATGTGTGTATCAGCCGTCCAAGCGCGGATCTGGGCCTGGATGCTATCAATGCCGTACAACCCCCCTGAAGAAGCACCTATGGGGCTGAGAGAAAGAGAGACAGAGACATCTCCTAACACCCAAATGGATGATATGGTGAGTTAGTGTTTTCTGTGAGTATTAAAAATTGTGATCAATCTGTTTTAATTTCTAAGCTGTACAACTAATCTAGCCAAAGTTCATAAAACAAATGAAACCTGAAAATTGAGCAAAGTTGCCTTTTATGACAAAAACAAACCCATACATATGCTATGTTAGTTTACATTACAGTAAAGAATAGACTCAAGTGAAAAAAAGAACTTACTCATTATTAGCCACTCATATTATAAATGTTTAAAAAGCAAACTGCTGTTATTCATTAAATCATAAATACACTGTAACTTAGATTATCATTGTAATTTTGTATTGCATAACAAATAAAGTACATGAGGAGAGAGAAAAAAAATCTCCTTTGCGATCACAACTCAACCATACTGAGCTCAGATGTAAAAACAAGTTACTGAAGTTGCATGCGTTTGCCCGAATTCGGTTGTAAGTGTGTGCATCTGTTGGTAGGCGGCCTGTGACCATGATCGTGCCTGTGGAAAGGGTTTCTCCTGTGACCGCCACTTTGGCCTGTGTGTTCCTCTAAGACAAGAGGGGAAATATTGCCGGCGAGATGCCCAGTGTGTGCGAGGACTCAGCTGCATGTTCGGCAGATGCATCCGGAGCATTCCAGAAGGACAGGAAGGTGAGGGTAATATTATTCTATGTGAGGTAATTTAAAAGCACAACATTGCCTGTGCAGGATGAATAAGAATTCAGCTTGTGCAACAGTATTTAAAAGTGGGCTGTCCATTGTTCTCATCGTCATCGCAGGTGCCCGGTGTAAAGTAGACAAGGACTGTGGGATTTCGATGTGCTGCGCCCGTCATCACGGTGAGAGGGTGTGTAAGCGTCGACTAGTACTGGGCGAGAGCTGCTTCGTCCCAGATGGAGGACTGGCATTTAGCATCAACCAGATCTGTCCATGTGATGAGGGCCTGCTATGTCGTGGAAATGGTCTGCCACAAAAAAGAGAGTATGTTTTCTTTCCCTTTATAAAGAATTCCTGTACATTTCCTACTTCCATTATGACGTGGATGAAGTATGTCAGAGCTAACATATTTTTTATTGTTGTACAGGTCAGAGTTTGTGCATAATCCTGATTCAACCAGCTGGACCTGCCAGGTTCCAAAACACTGAGAACCTCCTACTGTAAATCTAATTTATTGAACTGTTGTATATACTGCTTTTAAACTGTACATATAAATAAAGCGTTTATTCTTTTATGCTGTCTTCAAAAATACGAGTGTATATACTTTCATTACATTACTTTTTATTCTTCTTTCGATTACCACAACTCTTTATGGTTTTAAGCCAATGTGATTTTAGAAGTGATATATCAACACAAGCCAAGGCGTGGAAGCATGAAATAATTATGCTGAATATGTATCATTCACTAAGTCCTGAAAAAATTCAATATGAGCACATCATGTGGAATTTATTGCCTCAGCCATCATAAGAAGTGTGGGGAAATAGCAGACACTCTGAATCAGATAGAGCAAACTCGACATGTTTTAAAACATGTATAAGAGCATGTACCAATTTCACATTTAAAGAACTTTACATATGTTGCATTAGTCAGAAGGTGTTGATAAATTTTCTATAACAGCAGTGATGGCTGCAATTTAAATCACAAGTTTATTTAAATGCACTCATCCTAATATGCCTCGTATGGTGGACAATCAGCATAATGTAAGGCTACAAATAAACTGATTTATAAATGTGTAGTTATTTAACAAAAAAAAACAAAAAACCAACATACTGTTATGGCGAAGCTTTCTGTAACTAGACACTTATTTAACACTGACAAGAATGTCTCCGGTCTCTGAGCTTTGTAACAAGTTTTCCACCACTAGAGATTCTTTAGGACAGAGTACTTTGTGCTTTCTCTTTTCTCAATAACATGACAAACAATTGTGTCTTATTAACTTTAAAAAATAGAACTAACTTGTCTCTCAGATGTAACACAACATTTAATGGTTAAAAATCATGATGTCTCATTAATAAATTACGAATTGTAGTCTTTGACAAATTGTTGAAGCGTAAGAGGAACAAAACTTGCTGTTATTGTAAAATAAGCAATTTTGGGGTGGTAACAGTAACTGTACTTAGAGAAATAGTGCATCACACCATCCCATCATTGATTATGTTCCAAAGACAGCACGTCCTGCTGTGTTTTATTTCTTATATAAGGGGTCTTCAATCTTATCTGCAAAGAGCCAACATGGCTGCAGTCTTTAATTCCAGCCAAACAGGAGGCACACTTGGTAGTTGATTGGAACCAAGATGAACTGATTAAACAAGTGGAAAAAAGGTGTGGCTGATTGGTTGGAACTAATGGTTAGCACGGTCACCTAACAGTTAGAAGATTCTGGATTCTAACCTGCCAGTTGACTTGGGCTTTTCTGTGCAAAGTTTGCATGTTGTCCATGTACCTGTATGGGTTTCCTCCTGTGTATACCTGTGATAGAACGGTTACCTGCCCAGGTTGTACCCCGCCTCTCACCGAAGGTATACTGCAGTAATGATCCTGTCACCACAATTACCATCATAACACCTTTTTTCCCCTTCTTATCTGAGATTGCTACCATCCTCATGTAGCTTTTGCTTGGTCTGTGGCCTTTTCTATACGTATGTGGATATTTTCGAAAACTCACTTTTTCCATCAGTTTTAAAAAGGATCATGTCCACAGTACACGTTGTTTTTTTTTTTTTTTAAATCTCTTCACATGATAAAGAGTAAATGATTAAATAATGCCCAGACTTCTGTATGCCAACAGTCAACAGTTGTTTCCATAGGCTGCTTCAGTGTTTCCAACTTAGAGATTCAATTTGGTGACTTTTTAGACCCCTTTTAGTGACTTTAATAAAAAAAAATAAAAAAAAGAGCCTAGCAACAAATCTACCAACTTTTTCAACACATTATTGACTGTCTTGTGCTCGAACCGGCTCTCCAGCTCACATCACAGCTGTTGTTATACAAGTTTAGAAAGTAGGATTGTTTGTCTCACAGACTCACAGCCGGGCTTGTACACGAGACCAATCACAGATAACCATCACTGATCACCACTGTTTTAAACTCTACATAGAGAGATTACATTTTATAAGTACTGAAAGTGAGTAAACCTTTTCCTTCACGGCTACTCACTGTCATTGCTTCTTTTTGTCTAAGTTCTTGATAGAATGTATAGTATCCTGTAAATACATAAAACACTAGCTTGTTTTAAATTATTGCCTCAACACTCTTCAAAATGCCATTAATCACTTGGAAAACACAAATGAAACATGAAAATATGAACATATTGTATTGAAATAAATGTGAATATGGCATGTAACAAATCCTCTTGGCTGCACATTATGGCAACATTAATGGACAAAACAAACATGCCATGAAGAAATAGTATTTTTAATTATGATTATTTTTAACCTCAGTCTCTTTCAGCACAACAATTTCACAACTATCAACTGAATAATGAAACATTCTTCAAATACCAGGGTAAAGAAATTTCTACTACACTGCAGCCCTAACATAGACATTTCCAAATTACAGCCTTGTGTGATTTTGTTTTCTTACTTTAAGAGGCCGTTTGGTCTGTCGACAGCACAACGTGGACAACATGCAGAATGTACTAAAAACATGGTGCCTTTTATTTTGAAGTGTGAAAGCCGGAAGTGGAAGCGATTGTTTCGGGGTGCTTCAGTGTTGAGGTTCTCAAACAAACGCTCTCAACTTTTCGGTCAAGTGCAGTTTTAGAAGCATTAAAAAATAAATAATTCAACAATGTCGACGGCAATGAATTTCGGTACAAAATCATTTAAACCACGACCTCCTGACAAAGGATCATTCCCTTTAGACCATTTCGGTAAGCTAATTAACGTATGTACTGTAAATAAGAAAGTAACGCAGAAACTCGTAGAGCTGAGCGCAGAACGTCACTCACGTCTTCTGCATGTAATTGTTGTGTGATGAACATTACGCAGTGCGTCACGTTTGTGTTTACAGGTGAATGTAAAGCGTTCAAAGAGAAATTCATGCGCTGTCTCAGAGACAACAGCTTTGACAACACTCTGTGCCGACTACAGTCCAAGGAGTACCTCGAGTGCAGGATGGATAAGTAAGATGGACGAAGTCAGATTGTTAGCTAAATTAGATCTCTACAAAATTATGTGTTTACTTACAGATGTGTTTATGTATTTATTTTCTTTAGGCAGTTGATGGCGAAGGAGCCTCTAGAGAAGCTCGGCTTCAAGGACCTGATGGACCAAGTCAAGGAAGAAAGCCGGGAGAACCCCTAATGAAAACAAACGATGAAATGTATTATTATTTAAGTGTGTTTAGAGTAATATTTTGTAAACAATGTGTAAATTGATCTAATGTATAAAAGTGTTTTATATACTTTAGGGATGTACATATTGATTTTGGTCATACACCTCACTGTACGTTCACACTAGCAAGTGACAAATCAAGTTTTGGCCATGTACTTTTTTTTAGTTCTGATAACACATTGTATACGTACATGAGTAGCTAGGAAAATAATTCAGTCATGCAGCAATATGTGGGTTATAGAAAAACAGGAGTTTGTCAGAAGAAAAGCAGCACAATTATTAGAAGCTCGGGGGAAAGGTACAGTTGGTATCTAGTCATGGCCAGCTAGCTAGTGTTAGCCACCTCACCTTCACTACAAGCAACAATGTGAATGCTGGTGGTGTCGGTATTGACAACAGTCTCAATAATTTCCTTAGCATTGATCACTGTTTCAGTAAATGCTCGATCAATGCTCATTTATCCACTAACATGTATTGGTTAAAAATTGGTTGATATCACTGGCCGATGCTGCTATCCCTCTCATTTCTTTCTCTTTTTTCTTTTTTCTTTGCTGCTCCACTACTTCACTTTCACTTCATTTTCAAGTTTGCCAGGACACAGCTTGAGTTCCCTTGGACTTAGAGGCCTGTGGACAATGGTCCAATTAACCCTATGATTTATTTGCCATTGATAGTTACTAGTTACATAACACAAACCAGAGGCACCAGGGTTAGGGTTAAGCTTCATTTCTTGATTTATTTTATTGTAAGATGTCTATAGACGTTTTGTGAGAGTTAGTAAATGGGAGCTACTTGTAGGTAGAAACTGAAACTGTGAGTGGTGAACTGAAGGAACGTCTGACCACACGTCATAGGATTGGGCCAAGGAATCATTTGAGCTAATTGTTTGGATTTGTTGCTTTTCTGTCATGCTCAACTTAGAACTGAAACCTCAGTTTAAATGTAACTTGTTGCTTTGTCCGTGTCGCTGAAATTGTGGCTCTGTGTCGCACATAATATATGAATGGCTGTTTTGTCTCTTGCTAGTGTGACTGGGTGAGGAGTGTAATTTACATTATGTAGCAAATACTTAATGTAACTTACAGAACAGGTTTAATCTGGTCAATCTAACAAAATCTGTGGTGCTGACAATTTTTTTCAATATTTCTTCAGCCTGGCTTTAAGAAGAGAGATGTAATAAACGGAAGACTTTTCGTTTTCTTTTTTTTTTAAAAAAAGGAAAAAATTTTGAAACGGGACATTGTTCCTGGATTAACTTCAGATCCAGTGTGACACTGAACAAGATAAAGCTGCTACCGCAGATGAATAATAAACATTTAAATTTGATTATTTTGACTTTTATACAAGCCCTGCGATAAATTGGTGACCTGCCCAGGGTGAACCCCACCTATCTCACGAAGTCATCTGATTGGCTCCAGCTTCCCCATGACTCTTAATGAATAAGCTATATTGATAATGGATGAATGAAAGGACTTTTATACACTTATTTTCCAGATTTTTATTTACACCCATTTTGTATAGTATTTCATATTGTTTTCTTTTCATTTGTATAGTCTTTGTATAGGCTGTTCTATTGGGTACATTTATTGGGTATATTTATTTGGACATGGAATATGTACACACTGGAACCCATCTGTTGGTATGCCCAGTTTGTCAGCCCTCTACCCCATCCATCAGAGACCATACAGGACCTCAGATATTATTTGACTGCTAGACAATTCTGAGCACAATCTATAGTGGTCGCTTTACTGTGATGGGCAGAATAAAAGAAGACCTTTGGAGACCTTTTAAGACATAATTTAGCTAGATATTTTATAGATTTAGCTAGGAAAAGCTAAGCCTAAGTATTACCTGCAGAGTAAATCTAGAGTGAAATCTACAAAAGTATTCCTAAAATGATAAGCCTGACTACATGGTTACTTGACAATCAAAGAAAATCTCTTGTTCTTTTGAAAAGGAAAATTTTAGGGTCATATTTCAATTTAACAGTTTACCTCGTGGGGACCAGCAATTTGAACCCATATAGTCAAAAATGTTACATATTCCTACAGAAAGAAAAAAGGAAAGAAAGAAAGAGAGAGAACTGGCCTGTGAGGTTATAATTTAGCGATGCACCCGAAGATAACAAGATTGTATCCTCATTATCCGTGTTAACCGCCCTGTGGTAGCGTGGCCGAGCGGTCTAAGGCGCTGGATTAAGGCTCCAGTCTCTTCGGGGGCGTGGGTTCGAATCCCACCGCTGCCAACATGTTTTCAATTTCATTTCTTCAAAAATAAGCAAAATGATACATATTATTTAATGGATAATAAATGCAAATAATAACTTCCGTACATTATAATAGCATGCCTTGACTATGACAGTACAACATTTTAAAGATGCATGGCCCTCGTGACTGGTCTCTTATTATGAAAACAATCCCAGTGCATGGGAAGTGATTTTGTATTTTCCTTCACAACATTTCAGAAAAGCCGGTTGAATGTCATTTGTTTTTCTTTTCTGGTCCTTGGAACAGCCAGTATGCTTGTAAATGAGCTCTTATATAGATTTATCATTATTAAAAATGAATAGATCACTGAAGCACGGTAAGGGTTGTTCTTTAACTCTCACACTGACCGTGTGCTCTGCTGCTATTGGAGGAACTCTTCAGTATGGCTACAACTTGGCCATCGTCAATGCACCCACTACCTTCATCCAGAAGTTTATTAATGACACGTGTATGGAGAGGTGGGGCACAGCTCTGGACTCCAATCAGGTGGTCCTTATCTGGACTGTCATAGTTTCTGCCTTTTCCCTTGGGGGACTGTTTGGATCACTGCTTGCTGGCCCAATGGCTATCCACTTTGGACGCAGGCAGTCACTGTTGCTGAATAACTCTTTCCTTTTGGTTAGTACACTCATGGCCCTGTTCAGTCGCTCAGCCAGATCCTTTGAGATGATCATCATTGCTCGTTTGCTTGTAGGAATTAATGCAGGCGTGAGCATGAATGTCCAGCCAATGTATTTTGGGGAGAGTGCTCCTAAGGCCATGAGGGGTGCTGTTGCCTTTTCCTCTGCAGTTTTCACAGCAATGGGAATTCTGCTGGGGCAGTTGATGGGTTTGACTGAACTGTTGGGCAGTGAGGCTCTCTGGCCATATCTTCTAGCCAGCAATGCTATTCCCGGTCTGCTCCAGCTGCTCACTCTGCCCTGGTTCCCAGAAAGCCCTCGCTACTTGCTCATCGACAGAGGCGATAGAGAGGCCTGCAGTCGTGCTCTTACCCGCCTGAGGGGCTGTAATGTGTCTGATGCAGAGATGGAGGAAATCCTGGAGGAGCAAAAAGCAGTTGGTGAAGCCCAAGCCAAATCACTGTGGGAGCTACTGTCTGATCGTAGTCTTCGGCATCAGGTGTGCATCGTCATGGTAGCCAGCAGCTCCATGATGCTCTGTGGGAATGACTCAATCTACTTCTATGCCTCATACATATTTCAGGAGGCAGGAATTCCCATGGATAAGATCCAGTATGTTGCCATTGGCACAGGTGCTTGTGAATTCACTGCAGCTGTAATGTGTAACTTACTGATTGAAAGACTGGGTCGTCGCTTGCTCCTTGTTGGTGGGTATGTGTTCATGGCTGGCTGGGCAGTGGTGTTCACTGTGGCTCTGTCTCTGGAGGGTAAAGTGACTGGCATGCCATACCTGAGCATGGCATGTGTCTTTGCTTACATCCTGAGCTTTGGCATGGGTCCTGCAGGTGTAACTGGGATTCTGCCCACCGAACTCTTCAACCAGATGGATCGACCTGCAGCTTACATGGTGGCCGGGTCCATGATGTGGCTCAATCTCTTCCTGGTGGGAATGGCCTTTCCTTTCATAGTCAATGGTATGGGCCAGTTTTGTTTCATTCCTTTCTGTGGTGTGTGTTTGGTTTCATCTATATTCATCGGTCTTGTCTTACCTGAGACAAAGGGGAAGACTATGGCTGAAATTACTGCAGAGTTTGACAAACGCAACACAAAGGCCTTTTCTAATTCAACACAGGAGCACTTACAGCTACAGGAATCTCAGCACATTATTCACCTGGATTCTGAAGATAGAGTTCATACGAAGTGATTATACCATGAATTTTACATTCTTGTACTTGCTGGAGTTGCAATATCATATGAAATGAAATAAGAATATATAATAAGAAATATCTGTGCTGCATCCATTTTGTTAAAGGGAACACTCGGGTGTTTAGAGAAGATGCTGGATTCTTCTAAGATGCCTACTTTAGGCATCTTAAAGTTAGATAATTTTGCTGCTGGCTGCTTGTGAATGTTTGTAATAGAAACTACTCCACAGTGTGTCCCCAGAAACAACAGCCCACACCTCCAGTGACCCAGGTATTGGGTAGCCTGATTTTATTGACAATCAAATTGTCAGATTTTCTCATTATTTAGCTTTATTTTTCATGAAAATGCGGGGTTGTACTAAAAACAATCTGTGTATGCTGTCTCTGTATGAATACTTGTTAATATTTTAGTAGGGCATGACTTATGACTGTGTATGCACTGATAAAACATTGTACAGGACATGCTATTTATGACCTAATAAGCTTGGAAATGTAAACTTTTTTATTTTTGCTGCAGTGTAAAGGGATGGAACTATATGTAATATGTTATTTCAAACTTTGAAATCCTCTTCCAATATATAAATGCTGCCGCTATATTTAATGGTGCTCCATACGTAAAAATATGGTGCCTTCTTTATTAGAAATGCTGTGAATAGACATAAAAAGCCCTGGTGTTTGATTCTACTTGAAATGAATTTGTGTTAAACCACACTGATGAAAATACTATGCATGACTGTAATGTCTTAAACAAATTGCACTTCTAGTCTTTTACTCAGTAGTTTTATCTGTACCTACCCATGAAACCAACTTTCTTTGAGAAAACATTTTTTGCTGTATGTCATGAAGACTCAGGCAAACATTTTAACCTGTACGTTGACAAACGTATAACTGCTTTAGGTGTGATGTATTACTCTCCAATAGGTGGCACTGTATCCCAAAGACACTCTTGGCTGTGCTAATGTACAGTCTTGACACTTTATCACTGCATACTGATTCTTGCCTCATGTGAACAAGGTCACTCTCAGCATGCCAGTTCATAGACAACAGATGACATGATAGCAGATGGAAAGTGTTCATTCTGCTGTTCCTCCTCCGATTGCAAAACTGATTAACTATTTCCATCCTACTCTTTGTATACAAAAATATTTATATTAAGGAATGATGCAAATAAAGCCTTACATGTGTAATACATGATAATGTAAATGTTGAATCTTTTGAAAAAGACACTTGTATTCCATTGGAAGATTTCTCTTTTCTTAAATATTTGTTTTTGAGATATTTTATTCAAATTCAAGATACTGTATTTAATAAATAAATTTATTAAACCACACAGATTACACAGCACAAAACACAAATGACTGAATCCAAAAGTTTGCCAGTTGCCAGTTACATGTCAGACAAATTCAACCTGGTTCTTGTCTAATAGATGTGAATGACACAATAATGTAGAGTCAGTGGTTCCACTACATAATAGTATTGAAAAAGTGTAGTGAGGCTTCATACCATTATTGAGAAATCTGCCTAGAGGGGAGCAGAACGCAAACAAAATGCGGTATTAGCATTTCCTTCCACCATCAACAAACTTGGGAAAAAATCAATTTGGTGTTAATCTGAGAACAATATGGTTTCCTTAATAATGGAATAACCCCAAGAGACACATTGACACTATGTCATAAAGTACAAGTTGTCTCAAATTGGCTGCATGAACATGACAATGAGCTCAGTGTACTTCAGTGGTGTCCCCAGTCACCAGCTCTGAATCCAATAGGGCACCTTTGGGATGTGGTAGAATGGGAAGCTTCACAGCATGAATGTGCAGCTTACAAATGCGCAGCAATAATGTGATGCAATCATGTTAACATGGACCAGAATCTCAAAGGAATGCTTCCGACATGTTCTGTAATCCATGTCATGGAAAGTATTTTTCATTCCGTGAATTCAGTATGAAGAAAACAAAATTTTAATGGAATGGGAGTTAGTCTTTTGATGACTTAAAACACTGAGAAATGCTTTTGGGACAAATTGAGATGGTGACATACTGATCACACAAGACCTTTTTTGTCAATTATTCCTGTCTGCAGGACTTTCAACAATAAAGTTATAGTAAGATAAATAACCTGTTATCCTCTACAATATGATGCTTTGGGGTTATTTAGTTGTTAATGGTAACGCTGATGGCATCATGAATTCAGCTAAGTATCTGGAGGTTTTAACCCAAGACCCGGTTTAGTCTACAAGAAGGTATATACATGGCTTTTGATGGATCTTTCAACTAAAATAAAGACTCCAATCATCCAACATACAAAGCAGCTCAGAAATGGTTGCAGGAAAACAAAATCATTGTTTGCAACAGCCATCCCAGCCTCTGGCTTTGAAGCCAATTTGAAACATATGGTATAAACTGAAGAGGGATTTAAACATTGATGATTAAAACATGCTGCATAGAAGAGTGGGGCAAGATGTTCTGCAAATGTCCTCCATCCTTGTTAGGCGTTACAGGCTTAGTGCTTTTATTCTCTCCAAAGTAAGCCTCAAAAAAACATTAATAGCAGTAATGTTGAAACCAGTGTTTTGCAGAAAAAGACAAATTTTAGGTGTTTGAATAAATTTGCTGCCCGTATATGTTCAGGCTCAAAATGTTTTGTTTGTTTATTTCACATACACTCACCATTCACTTTATTAGGAACACCTGTGCATTTCCACATTCACGCAGTTATCTAATCAGCTAATCATGTGGCAGCGGTGCAATGCAAAAATCATGCAGATACAGGGCAAGACCCTTGGCTAATGCTCTGATCAAACATCAGAATGAAGAAAATGTTTTCTCCATGACTTTGATTGTGGCATGGATGTTGGTACCAGTTGGGCTGGTTTGAGTATTCCAGAAACTGCCGATCACCTGGGATTTTCACTCCCAGCAGCCTCTTTTCCAGTCACCAGTCTCTCTTCAGAGCTTACACAGAAAGACCTGCCACATGATTGTCTGATTGGATAACTGCACAAATGAGCAGCCACATGGGTGTTCCTATTAAAGTGACTGGTATATCCATTTTTATTGCTTGCTTTAAGAGCACAGTCCTGGAGCCAACTGCGATCTGAGTCTGTGACTATATGACCTCTATCCAACTTGCAAGTTTCAATGCCTTAATGTAGCTCTGACAGTGTTAATAGGAATATTTAGCCATGATAATGACCGACATTACTCAGTATTCTATGAAGGAGAACACAGTGTACCTCATGCCAGCTTTCAAAAGTTTTTTACTCAAAAAGCTCTAAAGAAGGAACAGTAGGAAGCAGTGCTCCATCACCATAGCTGGTGGCAGTTTAATAAATAATATGCATCTTTGGCGAGTTTTTATGTTATTCGGGATATATTTAGATGTGGAAAATATATGAATTCTTACATTATTGCATTACATCTGAAAGCTACAGACATGACATAAGTAGGACATAGGACAGCGAGTATAGAAAATAAGAGAAGACAAGAGAAAATAACGAACATAATCCTAACCGTTTCTCTCCTCATGCATTTTTATTAAGACTGGATCAAACGGCTAAACAATAAGTTGGTTATTAAAACTATGGCTTGAAGTCTTATTAAATGTAGTAAGTATTATTTTACTAAGGAAAGAAAACACAGAACTTCACACAACTTTGATTTACAGTAGCCGAATAGGGCTATTTACTGTGTACCAACACTACCTCAACACAACACAGCTGATGATCTCAAATGCATTAAGAAGGCAAGAAATCCCACTAATTAATTTTTGACAAGGCACACCTGTTCACTGAAAAGCATTCCAGGTGACTGACTACCTCATGAAGATATGAGTTAAGATATGCTGAAGTTAAGAATGCTAGTGCAGATAATGCAAATAGTGTGCACAGCTGTCTTCAAGGTAAATGCTGGCTACTTTGAAGAATCTAAAATATGAAACATATATTTTTAAAAACAACATTTTATTTACCACATAATTATATATGTTCCATATGTTATTTCATAGTTTTGATATCTTGTAGTATTGTTCTCCAATGTAGAAAATAGTCAAAACAAAGAAAACCCTATGAATGAGTAGATGTGTACAAACTTTTGACGTTCTCTATATATGTCATATTGCACAATGAAATGAGATACACGTAGGAGCCAATTCAGTTCAACATTATGCACTTACAAATAAAATGACATTTAAAAGGACACCTACTGTCTTTTTAGTGGTAAATAGAAAATAATGGGGAAATATCCCAAATACAAACAATAAATAAGGTCCATAATATAGTGGCGGTGTAAGACCATGAGTTCTGTAAAAGTGAAGTTAATATTTATAAACCTCTTCCATAAAGTCTGATAACAGTTTAAAACACACCACACAGGGCATATTAATGCAGTAGCTGCAGGGTTTGCTCTGGCAACAGTTATAACTCTTGTTAATCTTTGTCAAAAGCCTAAAGCTACATTTTATTAATGTTACAGTTGAATTTAATTATGCAATTCCGAGTACAAGGTCCCCAGTTAGGTATAAGATGCTCCTTAAAGGTGACTGGGGAGATGAGCGAGAATAAGGGAGAAAAGACTACAAAGCACATAAACATACAAAATGTATTATCACCAAAATGATATGTATTGAAATAATATTTTACACTGTGGTGACCAAACAACTAGACCTCTTTTGCAACCTTATGAATTGTAAACTCTTCGAAATGAAATGCAGGAGTATCCTGGACCAAGACAGCAATCCAAAACATGAGGTGGAATCAACAGAAAATTACTTTGAACTGAACTTTTGACAAAAAATCCTAATGCTGCTCAGAGGATATACAAGCGCTACAGGCAATTAAAATGGTGAAAGTTGGACATGGACATTATGAGAGAATATTAATACTGCATTCAGAAAGTGCAAAGGTTTGGTTTTGAATGCAAACCTTTGAATATCATACACTATTTAAAATGCGTTGGGATCATGAAGACATGACATACTAATTACTTCATTTTGTAGTAAAATTGTTGTTTTAATTGTAAAATTGTTTAAAGCATATATTAAAGTGTTTTAAAATGTACAAATGTAAAGTTGATGTAAATGTACATAGATGATAATGCATTCAGCATCCACTTTCTTGGGAACACCTGCACACCTGCTCATTTATGTTATTATCCAGTCATGTGGCAGCAGTGCAATGCATAAAATCATGCAGATACAGGTCAATAGCCTCAGTTAATGTACACATCAAACATCAGAATAGGGAAAATTTGTGATCTATCAGACTTTAACTGTGGTATAATTGTTGGTAGCAGATGGGCTGGTTTGAGTATTTCAGAAAGTGATGCCCTCATGGGAATTTTACACAAGACAGTCTCTAGAGTATACACAGAATAGTGCAAAAACCCAAAAACATCCTGTGAGCAGAGGGTCTGCAGGCTCTCAAAGTTTGATGGGTTGTCCATTCTGAGATGTTTTCTCCTCACCACTGTTGTAAAGAGTGATTATTTGAGGTACTACAGTCCTCCTGTCAGCTCACACCAGTCTGGTTATTCTCCTTTGACCTCTCATATAAACAAGGTGTTTCCTCGCTGCTCACTAAATATTTTTTGTTTTTCACACCATGCTGTTTAAACTCTAGAGACTGTTGTGTGTAAAAATCCCAGGGGATCAGTAGTTTATGAAATACTCAAACCAGCCCATCTGGCACCAACAACTATGCCACAGTTATAGTCAGAGATCGCACTTATTCTACATGCAGATGTTTGCCCTGAACATTAACGGACGTTCTTGACCTGTATCTGAATGATTTTTCCATTGCACTGCTGCCACATTATTGTCTGATTAGATAAGTGCATGAATGTGCAGTTGTACAGGTGTTCCTAATAAAGTGAATGGTGAGTGTCTGTGATGTCTAGCACATGCCCATATCTAGGATTAGACACATTAGAAAAGACCAGAAGAAATAAGAGTGCAATGTGATGTTGCTTTTCATTTTTAAAGGAGCAAACAAGTTCACCTACCCATAGACATGTAATACTTTCTGCCATCATTTCCTTTTGGATTGTCTACCTAAACCGTTATTTGATCACTCTGAAGTGGTGGAACCTGTTGAATTTCCTTTCTAATTTAAAAAATGTGTGGGATGTATCACAAGGCATGCATTTGTAAGAACCCATTAAAGTGCTCGCACCTTGCACTGCCTCCTAATATCATCAGGTCGCTATGACACTACTCGTAGACATGTAATCTGAAATAAAGGAGGCTATATAAGTGTGTTATTTAACTGTGATGCACATAGATACAGGATGAGTTAGAAAATTCATTCATTCATTCATTCATATACGGAAAAATGATGGCATTAAAAACCAGGAGTATAGTGATGGGTTGGATTTTATCATTAATTTTTATTTTCTCCAGGGATCTGTGAAGCAATGATGCGTTTCACCAGAGCTAATCATTCGAAATGTGCCTGCTTCCATTAAATTATCAAGTACAGATATCAAGTAACATCCTTTAAGAAGATAATGAGGCCATGCATCCCTGACAATACATCTTTTCATATTTTAAATGTTTTTCCTCAAAGGATACTTTCTCTTATTAGTTTCATAATATGCTGTTTCAAACCTGATAGGCTATTCACTTTAAAGTCCTAGCTCTACACTTAGCATTGTCTTCATTTACATAAATTGGAAATGTGCAGACAGCTTCTCTGCCTAATTAGATTCTCAAGTAGCTAGCAGTGTTGTTTCAGTGTTGGTGAGGGGGCAAAGAATGCTTTTTCTCTCCTAAGAATCAAGGCTTATATGGTTTGTTTTTGCCTCTCTACTTTTTCTGCTATGACCTGGTCATGTTGTACTGATGTTGTTTGGAGAACAGCAGCACATTAGAGTGTGCCTGCAAAAAGCAGAGAAAAAACATGGTCTTTGGGTAGGAAACAAAGGCAAACTGGTGACTGAAAGATGAATGGATGGAAAGGCAATATATATATATATATCTCAATATCAATAAATCTCAATCTCAAGAGAGAATATTTACAATACTTTAATTTAAAATTCAAAGTAAAGTTTTAAGGTTTTACATTACCAATTCATCCAAAATTTGAAAAGTCTTTATATTTTTATACTTATCTGTGAATTTTGTTATTTGCAGAGCCAGGTTATTTACCATTAAAACAGTACTGTTCCCTGTGATGTGTGATTAAACAGAAAATTTGCAGGTAGGTGGATTGTGAATCACACTAAATGTGACATATTGCAAGAGATTCATGGTATGTGTTGGTATAGCAACGGTGGCATCTACAGTCACCAATATCAGCAGCGGATTTTTTAATGCATCAGTTACACGGAGGTAATTGGCCAATATTTTTTTGTGCTTTCTTTTGGGTGAATGGTTTCATTTCATCCTGGCATGTGTCGGCTGACATTTTGCAATCATGTGTAATGAACACATTTACAAGACAAGTAATCCAAAGTCTAAAATTTTGTAACTTTCAGCATCCTGCTGTAGAACTCATGCAGATATAAGATTATCATATAGTGATTTTATTTTTTAAAACCCTAAGGGTGCAATAGTGTTGTGTCGATTCTTATGTGTGGATTCTGTAACTGCAGAGTTTCTGGGATTGATTAGATCAGGTAGCATTGTGTTTGGAGGTCACAGAAAAGTCACAATGGAAGCTCAAGGCTCTAATGCACTGAAATTGTTCATGATGGGATAAAAAAATTATTAAGCCTTAAATGTCACTGGAGGCAATTAGCATATAAAGTGTTGATGATAATTAATGCATAAAATGTAGCATACATAAATTGCACACAAAATGCAAAGTGGGTCAAAATGTTACATAAACAATAACAATACCAATGAGTTCTAAATCCCCCTATTATACATACCGCCTCTTCCTAAACTAAATTGCACATTTTCCAAATAAATAAATCATATTTACTATATTCAAAATCATACTTCCATCATCCATAACTAGATGTTTTACTGAAATTACAAAAAGTTATTCCTTTCTCATTCACAATGGTGTATAGTCAATTATTCATAATGATACCTGCACAGAAATGTGATAAAAATAGGGTAAATTATTTCTTTGGAGTTTCAATGAAAAAAAGATTAAAGAAGAAAAGAATGATAGATAAAAGTGTTTCTTGTTGTGAAGAAAATTTTACTGACAGCCATACTTAAGTAAAGAAGAAAATTAACTCTCTCTCTTTGTTAGTGGCACTTTGGGTTTATTTCATTGAGATTAATTTTATGAAGCTTCACTGTCTCATTATCATAGTAGCCAGCCTGGCTAAATCTTTAAGATTGATAGTACAATGTAGTCTACTGCACACACTCACCACTCACAACCTCTTAATTTATCTTCATTGAATCATTCCCCAGGGACACTTCTGAGAATTTGCTCTGCTTAGTCATCTATTTCCTTTTAAAGACAGAGAGAAGTGATGTTAGAGATTGATCCACTTGGAGGACACCTAACAGGTATGTGAAAAGAAAAGGAAGTGCTAATTTACAACCTAGTGATTATAGTATGTCCCTGATATTAGATGTATCAGAGTGATGAAGGACTCTTTTGCATTTTACATGACTCCAGGCAATGGAATTAGTGGCTTATAAGGAATGAAACATGACTAATACTGTTCACTGAATGACTCTTACAGACAAACTGTAAGCATTTCTACAGATTAGCTTTTGGAAGATCACCTCTATAGCAACAGGACAAGTTAAACAAACAATAAAAAATAGCTTCTTAGCTTGAATTCGAGGTGGTCCCACTTGGTTTACATTGTTTGGTGCTGGTCTGTTACTGGAATATTTGCTGGATGACTACCAAAACCTTATTGCTAAATCTGCTCTTGCTCATTGCTCGCTTGCTCAACACTCAGTGTGCATTAAGCTGGTCATGCTTGCAACTTCTCAGGTAAAAATGAAATTGATTTTCCCAAAAGGGGACGTTCTGTAGCTTTCCCTGAGATTTATCCCATAATTAATATAATAATCAATTATATTAATTATTATATAATTAATTATATATATATATTTTTAATAATAATTATAAATAATTAAATATTGTATAATTATTACTATAATAAAATAAATCTTTATAGATGACTGTCCCTTTAAATCTGAAGATTGGCTATTAGCAGGGCCCTAGAAATATTCATCAGAATTCACAGACTGTGGACAGACTGTGAGGCGTTTGCACACTCTGCGAAGTGTTTATTAGGAAAATGATTAATGTATGAAGATTCTTCCCTGTAAGTCACGCTGCTGTCACACTGGCTTCTGCATTCTCCTGGCTGCCTCATTAAACCTCTGCTGCGGGAAGCACATGGACTTTCGATGATCTGTCAGGAACAGACTTCTGTTGTGTAAGGAAAATGTGGATTATGAGTCATGGTCAAGTAATGCATTTTATTTCACACACTGAATAATAAATGTACTAACAGTATGGAAGTAACTGGGAGCCAAATTACACCTTAAAGCTCATTTTAAACTGTCTACTCCACATTTCATATGCATTTTGATAATTGTCTGAAGGCATACAAAGCTGTTATATTGGCATAATTATTGGAAAATTTCTATTTAAAGGCAGATAAAAGCAGGCTACAGAATCGTTCAATGAGCAGTGAAATGGCAGAGCCTGGAAGCATTTTCTACTACATTGAGTATGCACCAAGGGAAAGAGCATAAAGGAAATAAAAGGGGAGTGACACAGCTGTTTTACTGCCTCACAGAGAGGTTTTTTTTTTTGAGGTCTATTCAGCCATCACATTTTGACAACTGTAATTAATCATTTTACTGCAAAGAAACGTGATTAAACCAGCCACAATAGTTAATGATTGCAAATGGCATTTTCTCACTTATTACAATACACAATAATAATAATGATTGTCATTAAGTGGCTACATTTGAAAGATTTGTGTCATGAATTCTGGGTTCCCAAATTTATATGCTGTATTCATGTTGCTCAAGGGTATTGTTCAGTATTGACTAAGTGGAGGTGGAAATGATTTGACACCTCTGGCATTATGGTTACTGAAGCAGATTCTCATCTCTCATTGACTTTTCACTTATTTCACCTACTGCACTTACATAATGCAAACAATAAACTAAAATACAAATGTACAGATTTTCTTAGTTATTGCGTCTTTAATTGTGCATACATACCTGTATAGCTTGAACCATAAAATGCAACAGTATCTCAGTTATTGTGACATTTTAAAAGCAAGCAAATCCTGACAACACCACTTTCTGACAGTAAGGTTTATCACAGCATAGGGCTCACTGCATCACTTCTGAGGCAAAAGCATCGCGGAAATTACATATTCAAAGAAAGAGATTTTCTGATTCAGAGTCTAGTTTAGATGGAAAGCATGAAAACAAATCTAGAATGACACAAGATCATTAAACTTTAATGAAATGTATATGGTGATTCTGGCACCCAAATCAGATTTAGGGTAGAGAATATGAGTAATAGGGTAATTTTCACAAGAGCAGGTATAACATCACAAAAAACTCTAAGGACCAGCATAGTGTTATAGCCCATACAATTGAACATTATTTAAATTTAATGGTTATGTTTACTGTATTTTCCATTTGATTAAGTTTTTCCTGGAGTGATTTTGAAAGCTACCATAAAACCTATAAAAGAAACATATAAAAACATTATTAAATTTTATTATTTTACTCCATCAATTTAATACATAAAAATGAACTAACACCCAATGAAATATTTTATTTATATTGAAAACATTTGTTATTTCAATAAACGTTGTCATTAATGTAACACATTTCTTTTTTTCTAAAAATATTCACCGTTGGCAGAATGGAGGTGCAGTGGTTAGCAGTGTCACCTCAGAAGGTTCTGGTTTCAAACCTTCCGGCCAGCTGTGAGGCCTTTCTGTGCGGAGTTTGCATGTTCTCCCTGTGCTTGTGCAGTCCCTCCATGCATAGTATGGAAAAGCATACTTTTTAGTCACAGACTTAAAATTATATGCCATTATACCACTTATGTGCTATATGGAATTGTTTTGGAACATTTGTTATACTTTGAAACATCATGATCAATTTTGGCACCATTCTGGATAACTCATTATTATTATCCAGATTATTTTATTTTTGACCTTATAGTAAGTTATTTCCCAAACAGACAAACTTTTTGACTTTGAGTTCTAAGTTGCTAAACGCATCTGCCAAAAAAAGATATTTAAATGAGCAGCAGTAATCAGTACATCGGTACTGTAGAAATCCACAAACTCAGAAATCTTCACGTGTGAAATGTAATTTAAAAACTTCTATGTTGCAGGGATAAAATAGATCAACTCATGGGTTCTAACCTCATGCATACTAGATAAATAGCCAATGGCAATGATATGTATTTGATAAAGCAAAACATAACTTTGTTAGTGCACAATAGCACTAGGGTTAAGAGGTTATAGAACCAATGGACGAGTTAATGGCATGACTCAGCAGGAGGGACACATCACTCCTCAGGCATGGTCCAATTTCCAAGTTTCATTTCCAAGAAATGGGTCTCTTAATGTATTATAACCAAAATCATTACAGTAATATACAACCTGATATAATGTTTTTATAATAATCTGATGATGTTATTGCCTAATGGCCTAAAAAATACTCTCTATTTGACAGAAGAAGGTCTATAATGAAGCAGGGCTATAATGGCTAAGATGTCCATTGGCCTACCTAGCATTCTGCCTGGTGACATTTTTGTTAAACGCCCCAACAAATCCACCCACCCAGCCAGGCACACGTGTGTTAATATCAACTGAGTGATATATAGCTCTCAGTGTGTGGGAGTAAAAGAGGAAAAGCAATTAGGGTGTAATTAGAGCAATGTGTAAGCAATTATACATTGATTGTTCCTGTTAAACTCAACACGCTGCAAAGGAAACAATTTGGACAGTCTCACCATGAAAACAATGTGAAGCCACATTTTAAGATAGTAGGCTGGCAGTCTGCTCTAAATGTACATAATATGCACACTGACCTTCTCCCATCTTCACTGCACCACTAAACTTTGGGATTCTTGGCTGAAAGACAGAATGAGTACTTCCAGGAAAGAAGAGTAATCAATGTTTAAAAGTGTATAGTGTCAATTAGAATAAACATTTACTGAGAGAGAAAAAAAATGTAGGAGAAATGTAAGAGACAGTAATTGCTTTCTTCCAATTGCTTCCAATTTTATATATACTGTATATATATATATATATATATATATGTATATATATATATATATATATATATATATGTATATATATATATAAAGCTCATGAAACACTACCCTACAATCACTAATTGTACGTGTGTTCTTACAGGACGCAGTGCCTGTACCTCCTTCTCTCTCTCTATTGCTCTCTCGCTCTCTCTCAGTCTCTCACTGTCAAGGGTTTCAATTAGCGAAATTGCATTGCAGGGGCTGTAGATAATGGTGTGAAGGCTGCTTAAAAACACAGCTTAGATCTTTATAACTGGTCACACACATAACCAGCACAGTGCATGCTTATTGAAATCATCACCAAGCTACCACTAACAAGCTTAAACCAGCTCAACAACCTGCCATTTTTACTCTACAGTGAACAAGAAATAAACATATTACAGCTCAGCAGCCTAAGTTAAGAAGGATTAGTAATTCAAACTCTGTTTTATAGTCAGTGTCTGCTAATAATATGCACATTGGCGAAGACAGCAGGCACTGGGGTGCAGCTTTGTGGTTGCATCTGTAATCTTTGCAATTATCTGTGTTTCAAGATGCTTTTGCTCCCAGTTTAGTCATATGCCCTTTCTAATATGTATGAGGTCTTGTGTGGTGTTTGCGTGTAATGGCTTCAGCTGGATCTTTTCAAACTATTAGTCACACAGCATTATTGAAGGTTTCATTAGAAAACAAAATACTTTACAGCATGATGGTCATGTAATCATCAGCTTCTATGTAGTTCCAATGAGAGTGGAATAGTAGGGACCATACTAGTCCTTTTTTGAGAATTAATTGATTCCTAACACAAAAGAGGTATAGAGAAGTCCTCTTTAAATTACAACAACATATTAAATTATGCAGAACTGAGAATGGTAGATGTATGCAGAATTACTGATTGTAGAACTACCATGCTATTATCTTTAGCTCTAACTTATACAAGTGCTGGATTAAAAAACATTTTCCTTACATATATTCCTAAACCTTGCCTTCATGATGACTGGACATATATTTGATGGGCAACCAAACCAAATCATCTGATAACTGATTGTGAGGAGAGCTCTAATTATCCCCAAATTTTGTGGAATTGTATTGCCTCAATAGACAGTTCCACGAAATTCCAGCAGTTGATGTGTCGAAAGATGGTGTATTGGGGAAAAAAAGAAATGATGATCCAGACTGCATGATTGCAGATGGTCATCATGATGTGACTAATTTCCTTCTTAGAAACTATATAACAGGCCATTTTTATATACTTAGATTTATTATTCATTTTTCTTATTCATTTTTCACATTTATTATTCATATTTATCTCTACTTAGATAATTTATTGTGCACTCTTAAAATTATGATCCTTTTAGCATGAATTAATTATGTTTTTCCCTTATTAAGAAGCCATACATTAGTATTCAGAATGCAAGTAAACTCCCAGGTTCCATGACTTTATGGCTGAGGCACAACATTGTCATGCTGGAGACAGAGGTGAAGCAGGAGAGAATAAAGGTCAAGGAGCTCTTTGACTGGTCTGACAACTCTGTTTCTTTCTCTTCCTCTCTTTCAAACACACACACACACACACACACACACACACACACACACACACACACACACACACACACACACACACAC
>JAQQZR010000006.1:6300102-6339610 GCA_030068235.1 Notoglanidium macrostoma | reverse complement strand
ACACACACACACACACACACACACACACACACACACACACACACACACACACACACACACACACACACACTACACACAAGCAACTGTATTACAGACATTTTGTCCTTTTATAAGTATTACAAAAAACCATAGTTGTAAAATTTGAGTAGGTTAAAGAGAGCTGAGGTAGATTCATTTTGCTTTTACATTTAACATCTAATTTTGAAAGAAACCACATATGTCAGTGAACTTATATTCCATTAGTTTTATTTTGATTTTTGCCTTTGTTGATTAAAAGTTGCAAGAGCAATGTAGTCTAAGATGATATTCAGATGCTATATTCAAGTTTAATATGAAATGAGGCCATGTCAGAAAGGCAGGAGGTTTTCCAGGGAAGACATTGTGCAGATTTACATAATTTGGATCATATTCTATATGTGGTTTTTCTAAAAGCTCACCTTACCCCAATGCATGGCTCTTGTAGAAACCTATTTTGAGCTCTGAGACAGAATTTCATACAAAAGTCTAATTTGCAAGGTCTTGCAATTTTTTGGAATTTTGGGAATGATGATGATCTAGCTGGAGTGTCTAAAGAAATGCAAGAAATTACAGGTGACCTTTGTATTTGGTGACACTGGCACCGATAGGCAAGTATAGGAAAATTAAATCATTTTAATTACACACAGTCACAGTATCTTCTTTTATCTGTGGTTATACATCATACATCTAAGACAGAAGTCATTTGATCTTGTTAATACAAATGGTCAGTTATAAAGGTCAATAGGAAAAAGAGACAAATTTCATTTTGGAGCTAGTGACCTAAAGCTTGATATTGAAAAAATGTATCATGTATCAGTTAAAAGGCTGGTAGGTGGATGGGCTTTAAATTAACTGTCATTATTTTTTGCATTTAGATTTCTCCTAAATATTTGTGCCTGACTCTAACCCTAACCCTAGAATCGTGTTATAGTGCCTTTGTCGTGATGAATAATCTAGCAGTAAACAGTCTTCTTTCTAGATGAGTTCAGAAAAAAGCTTAATAATAAATAATTTAATAATAATAAAAAAAAAGCTTTCACAAACCCCAGTGCCATTTTACCAAGCTAATGAATGCCCATTAATTCTGATGATATTCGGATGGGGTGGAGACATAGTGAGTTTTGTCATGTTATGTAGATTATTTACCATATTGTCAACCTTTTTTACTGTCACCCATCTCCAGGTGGTATCATTCCTGCATGCTTTCATCCTTCTCAAAGAGCATAATATCCAGGTGGGAGCATTTTTCATGCTTTTATCCTTCTCCAGGTGGTTGGATATCATCCTCTGTTTTAAATGTTACAAACAGAGAGTCCCTCTTCTCTCAGACACGCTGTACACCATGCATTCACAATTTCTCTCTCACTCTCTCTCGCTCTTTTTCTTTCTCGCACTCTCTCTTACTCTGTCACGCAGAGTTATTTTTAGCTAACAGATCGTGGCAGGCAATGAAAACAGTCTTTGTGCTTCTCTATGGGGGAGGGGAGAGGAGGGTTATGGGTGGAGATGTCTGTATGAATATTAATGAGAACACGAAAAAGGTAGAGTGCTCTTTTTGTCCGCAGGATGTGCATTAGTGCCGACCTGAGGAATTGCCTGTTCATCCATGAATAAAGCATTCAAGTTCTCTGAAATCCACTTACAGCCTTAATAAAGACAAGAATGCATCATATGTGTTGCATGTTTGTATTTAATACACCTTTTGAATAGTCAAAAGTCTATAAATGTATCTTTTAAACATACAACACTAAAAATAAAAGCACACACACTGTTTGGGATCAGGAAGCCTCTACTTGATAGTCTTGGTCAAAAAGCTACATACACTATATTTATCCATCAGCATGTGGCAGGTTTCAAAGTCACAATCACCTGATATTTTTTCCAATAAAAAGCATGTTGTGCTTGTGGTACTTTTTTGAATAGAACTGCCTTTAGGTTTTTTTTTTTGTTTGTTTTTTTTTTAGATTTGAGCAGCAAATGAGCAAGACTTTTCAGTGCTGACTCAATTCACATGTCATTCACGTAGACATATTGTAAGATAATTAATGCAGAGTTTGTGTTATGGATGTATGAGTTATGGCTATTGTGCACCATAAAGGACATGTATAGATGTGTAAGGCATAATGTCACATAATGCAGGGCTGGTGTTTAGCTTTGTGCTGATTTATATTCCAAGCACGCAGGACTATTTCCGGCTGCTTTTTTATCAATGAATTCTCATGGAAGCTCCCGCTCCCTCCTTCTCCCATTCTCTCTTCCTATTCCCCTCCATTTTTTCTCTCAGTATATCTCGATAGCTGCAGATATAAGGGCATAGACAGGCACTACAATGTCAGCACACAGCTGAGGGCACATGGTAGAAACATTGTTTGTTCAGTCTTTCTTGTTTCTTATGTCAAGCCCAGGCAATTTCTGTGGAGCTCAGGTGTCCCCATCACTACTCTCATCATTTCTGGTGGTAATGCTATTAATAGATATGAGATCGATGTGTTGCTATAAAAAAAAAGCACTGAATAATCTTATTGATCCCATTGCAACTTCGGAACAACCTGTGAAAACTGCTAAGAAAATATTGAATATATAAAGACAGGCACTGAAAGAATAGAGGCAAAATACAAAACAGTCTGCCATTCTGTTCACAGAGATACAAAAATATAAACAAAAGATTACAGATGAGACATGTGTTCATTCTCATTCAGTTTGTTCTTTTTTATATTGTAAAATGACTGTTTTTCACTACATGTTTAATAATCTATAAAGCTGGTAATACACTCACTTGTTTACAGAAAGTAAAATAATTCAGTAGTCAATAGTACAACAGCATGACTATCCGCAAACGCAAGAGTAACACACTCCTAATCATAGGAACGTTATCACCAGTTCTCTAGAGGTCTCCAAGTTCAGTAGTAGATAAAGACCAGCTAATGACTTTTATGATGAAGCACTTTCTGCCATCAGACTTACAGCAAAGTAAGAACCCACTCACATACCTGAGTGCTTTAACAAACACTGTGCAGAAACACATGCAAGCACATGAGAGGACACTCATGCACACACACTTTTTACTTTTCAACAACACCACCAAAAATACATCTTTTCAAAATGTATCAAACATCACACATATATCTTCACCGCTCTCCAGAGCTAGAAAACATTCCTCTCAGGAGGCATGTAGAGCAGATTAAGGAATTAACTTTCCAGCCTTTTATACTCATTGAAGTAATAACTTCCTTCTTGCTCCGTTCTGGATCTACTGACCTCAGTATTCCTCATGGTTCCTCCTCTTACATTAGCCAGCAGTCAGTTCCTTAGAGAGGTCCTCTCTTCTATATTCCAGTAAGACTGCCTTCTGAAGAGCATTCCAAATACTTTCCCTCTTCCACGGAATTTTGCCTCCATCTGTGTTTCTTGGCACTTTTGCCTACAGTAGTATGTATGAACGAGACTTGCAGCAGTGTAAGGGACCTTGCTGTCAGGATGAGGTCCAGTAAGATGTTTACATAAAGCTAACTACATTCTTGCTGCATGGGTCCTCAGTAATACAGTGCAAGGAGAAGTAGAATGAATTTCAGGAAAGGTCTTCTCTCAAACTGTTTTGAGTTGAGCTGTTCTGTTTGTGTTCCCACACAGCTCAGTTAGAACCCTATCCCAAGGGCCTTCAGCATAGTCAGTTGTTAAATACTGCTTTTAGATATCCAGTAGAGAACTTACCTTCTACGAAGGCCAACATCCTTCCATCAAGAAGAATGTTCTACAAAATGAGGTAAGGAGGAGCAGTCTCTTTACTCTGCACTCATGGGAGTCAAGGTAAGCATGAAAGTGTCTCAGAGTGTGCCTTGCTCAGCACTGAAGAAAACTCCTTCCTTCTTCTTCTTCCTCTTTGCCCTATGGACCCTCCAACAGGCGGCTGCCACCAGAAGCATGACAAAGCCAACTACCAGCAACACCAGGGATACCACTTTGGTTTGAAGCAGGGTGTCGAAGGTGAAGGTGACACCTGTGCCTGCCATGCCAATCACCAAGGAGATGACGCCAAAGGGAAAGACACAGCGGTACCAGGACTTCTCAGTGCCCCCTGTGGCCTGAGTCAGCCGTTCCAGGGTGGACAAGTTCTCTGGGGTTTTAGGGGAGGCATGGGGTGCTCTTCCATCATGGAGCAGGTTGGAGTCAGGGTCCAGTGTGGGCAGCTGTGCACTGGCTGGAGGCTGACAGGGCAGACGGCCAGATGAGCAGCCCATCTCTGAGCTGTGAGCCAGGTGAGAGGTGAACAGTTAAGGACCACTGTTGCTGCTGCTGCTGCTTATGGTGAGGATTCCTCTGCTGGTGCTCGTGCCTTCCTGTACTATTTTTGTCAGTGGGACGCATTTGCCTAGGAGGAAAAAGAGATTCAAAAGAGAGGGATTTAGAAAGAGTGAGGAAAAGAAGAGAGAGAAGCACACAGAGGTTGTAAAGAGAAGGAAGGAGGGAGAGAAGGTTAGCAATAGCATCATGCCTGAGGGAAAGAAAACTCACACATGCACTCCTTCTCTGTGTGGCTGTGTTTTGTGGTGATAGTGTGTGTCTGCTCTGCTCATCTGACAGCACGTTGTATGTTTTCTAGTTGAGCCGAGTGGAGTATAAGGAGCCAAGAGGAGGGTGGGTCCAGTGAGAGCAGAGAGGTCTAAGATTCCTGATTGGTTGATTTGCTGCTATGACATCATATGTGGCAGAGAGATGGCTAAACATAATACTGAGCTGTGATGCTTATATCCACCACCTACACTCCCACGATCTCTCTTCCTATCCCCCTCTCTCTTTTTTCTCAGTACTTTTATCTGTCTGTATTCTTCTTTCCTTAATAGAAAAAACTGATTCAGACAGCAGTGCATTTCATCATATCATCAACCTTTCATCCATACTATGTTATCTATCTCTATGTATTATGAAATGTCTCCTTCTCTGTCTCTCTGTCTGGCACTTAATTTGCTCCTCTTTTGTCAGTCCTTTGTGTGAGGTTGAAAGAATTTCATATTGGTAATGTAATAACATTCACCACCTATATTTTATTATATAATTGAATTTTGTGTATGAGTATAGGAGCACGTGTGTATGTGAGTATAATATGTGGAATAAATACACTTTGGTATATTGTGCCTTTTATGGTTTATGAAAAAAATAATAAAATGTAAGTGGCACACTCATTTTTATTCTGGATATAACTTCACTTGTGCATTCTTTGACCTTATGCATTGTAGTGAGTAAGAGAATTTTAAATGTGGAAATGATGGAATGTGAAATGCAGTGAGTCATGACTATTAACTCTAAAATTACATTGAAAAAGAAAATTGCACTTGAACTCTTGCATTTAAATATTGCAAGATCAACATATTACATTTTACATAGCATTTCTAAAAATAGATCCCTTTCTTTTAAATCAGTAAAAAAAGAGTATAACTTCAGAATTTTTCATAATATCACTTGAGACGCTGACTATACAATGTACTGTATGCACAACCCACTATGCAAGTCTATGCCAATATCAACAACATCTTTATGTTTTACTTGCGTGCTTGCGTACTCTCCGGTCCTCTCTGATGTAATATGAAGTCAGTGGAGTAGGAGGCAGAGGAGGGAGAGTGTGATAATATGATAAAAATGAAATAATACTTATAATAGATATTCAGGGTACCATAGAGAGAAAGTGAGAGAGAAGCAGAGAACGGGAGATAAAACAGAGGGGGGACTTGACATCAACAATGATCATGAGATTTATAGTCAGTTAGTTGGTTTGTAGTTTCCAAGGTTTCCCTTGCTATGAATTTGAGAGCTCGGTGGTTATGCTTTTTCTCATTATTGGGGGCATATTAGTTGATTCTGTGAAGAGATCCTAGGCTACTCCTTGTTAGTGGCTTAATTGGATTAACTGTCAATAACATATTGTATAAAGGACGAGAAGAGAGAAGAAGGGACAGGCGTGCTCACCAGAGAACAGATGCCATATGTCTCTGCTTGCTGTGATTCTCCTCCTCCCCAGTGACTCAGTGATGCCACTGGCGGGCTGGGCACAGAGGAACAGGCTTTAGCATCTATCATAACCTCGCCCACAGACCTCAGTAGGTGCCCAGCTCCACCTGTCACCCCGTCTGGTATTGGCCATGCCAGCTAACCAGCCGCCCACTGGAAACCAAGGCGTGTGCCAAGCCTATAGTTACAAATATATTGTTGTTGAGTTTTGGGAGATGCAGATTGCTGTCACACCTTTACACTGCATTTTAAAAGAATTAGATACAGTAGAGCTATTGTTTTTTAGTCAAATCTGAATTGTTTAAGCTCACCTCAAGTTGCAGTACCTAACTGGCCTGAATCACCTGCAGTATGTGGGTGTCTTTCACTTCTGTCATTCATCATCTGCTGTTCTTGGAGACAAGTTAGACAGAGGAAGACTCACAGATGAGGTAGAATGATGAGGAGTCGTATCAGCAGTAGCAGCATGCAACTACGCTTGGTTATATGACTGATTAGCACTTCAATGGTATTCAGTAATATTATCACTTCAAGCAGAAATGAACAATGGTCTGAGAGGACTCGGTTTCATAGGGGCAGCATCATCACAGCTGTGCACAATCACTGCACTGTTTGATCCACAGGACAGAGCCAGACATTAGTGTTATAGGCAACACAGCAGCCTAATTGAATGGTCAAACCCATGCTTTCAAGTAAAAAGTATTTTGTCAAGGAGTCTCTAGGAGGCTCAGCATGGCTTCCAGCTCCACCCTGGCAATTTTTGATCATTATTCCCAGCACTAGGAGCTTGCTCATGGGCTCATTAAAAACTGTCAGACGTACTCCCCTGTTTAACCCCAGTGCTTCTAGTGAGTCTGACCTCATTTAAAAATTTTTATATATGCCAATTTTTATTTATTCCTATTTCCTTTCCATAAGGTCATTACTTTTCATTGTTTTGTATTGTATTAAACAATTCACACAGTGTGCCTGCATTAACCCAGTTATTGATTCCATGATGGCATCACATAAACATGGCCTTTAGTAAAATTGACTTTATAAAGTGGATTACTTATAAAGCAATAGTCCTGCAATTTGTATTACTTACATGGAGTATTGATGATCAGATAAACCAAATATGAACTGCAACTATGACTCAATAATGGTACAAAATACAAAATAACAAGTAAACCATAGGAACAGTGCCATATGGCCCTGTCAGCTAAGTTGAGATTTCATAGCTACATAATAATGGACATAACAAAGAAGACCTTCAGTGGCTTTAGAGATGAGGGGGAAGACAGAAATCTTTTTTGCTTTAATATTCTTTAAAACTCATCCCACACAGTTCTAGTTGTGAGCAATAATTTATTGGAATGTGACAGACCATCCCACACAATCCTATTCTTGGTAATTGCCCTGTCCACTGTAAAAGACCTTGCTGGGCTAAAAAAACAAAACAAAAAACAAAAACAAAAACCCCCCAAAACAATAACAAACAAGCAAAACAAAACAAACAAAAACAGCCAGATCATGTTAGTTAGACCACCAAGGTCAGCTTTACCAACCATAATGAACATGGCTTTTTCATGGGTTAGATTGTTTGCTTGCTGTAAGTTGTCTCTCCATATGAACATTTTTAGAATCAGTCTCAATTTCTTTAACTAATTCACTTATATTAAATTAAGTGGTCTGTTTAATCTAACATTCAATATTTAAGATATAATTAAAGATTGTGAGTGCAATGTGGCCTTATTGTCTCTATTGTTAATTCTGATGTAACTCAGCAGTATGAAGAACACATACAAGCAGGCTATATTTTGCTTATTTAATAATTAGGTTTTGTGATTAATCATAAAAAGCTAAGCATTCACTCTGTGAAACCTTAAGAATGCAGATATCCTATTGAAACTTTTGTTTTGGAAGAGTTCTTGAACACATTTCCTGTGTTTAGCTCATCAGTTCTGCCTGTCCCCAGCACACAGACATCTATATAAACAACAAGCATGTTAAATGGCTAAATAAGACTGGATAATGGCTGATTTATGTCATGGAAAAACATTTTGTCCCGATTACATCCCACCCAAAAAATCCAATAATCCTTGCAGATTTCCGAAGGCCTAGCATATTCTGTTTAAGGCCATAAAATGTTCTAGTTTAAGCATTTAGAACAGTCATAAAATATTTCATGATACCTGTGACACTTAGCAGTGTCACAAACACAATAATCTTTGAGAAACATTGAGGAAACAAGAAAGATGTTGGCGGTAATGTGATAAAAATGAAATGCTACTTATAAGGCTATATTGTTTCAGTTATATGTGCCTGCTGGAAAATCGTTCCATCAGTCACTGAAAACAAATGGACATCTTATAGTACATTGCAGGCTACTCAAAATTCACTTTTCAATCAATCCTATTCCAGCTTTGATTGAAAGAGCCGAAAATAACCTATGTGGTCACTATGCGCAATGTTACCATAGTTCCAGTTGTTTTGAACTGGATAATATAAGATCGATCCATCCATTATCTATACAGCTTTATCCGTCTGGGTCACGGGGAAGTTGGAGCCAATCCCAGCATCTTCGGGTGAGAGGCGGGGTACACCCTGGGCAGGTCGCCAGTCCACCACAGGGATAATATAAGATGAATATGTAGAATTAGATCAGGACATATCTGCTGAAACTGTCAGTGAAGAGCATAATGTACAGTATATTACCACAATCATGTGAACCACAGTGCCCAACAGAGCTCTTTACAGTAAAAACATTTTGTAAAGTATTTTGCTTTACTTGTGGCAGGAATGTCTCAGTGGTTACAGTTCTGAGCTAGAGATTCCAAGGTTAAGAGTTCAGCTACTAGAACTGCCAGAACTAGAAGGACCTGCAGGAGCCAAACTTATGAGTGCTTGAACAGGAGCCCATAATGCTCAACTGCTTATCCTGCATGCTTGAATTCTCTCAAGTATAAGCTCTTTCAGATAAAACATGAGTTAACTAATGAATAAACATAAATGCACTTGTTCTAATTAAACATGTTCATTTCAGAAATGTTATTATTTCTGACATTTTTCTCTTTGGCCCATGTTTTTCCCATCATCCAATTTTGCAGAGTAATGCAAAATCAAACCGATGCTTTATCAAAGGCAGAGTCCTGCCATTTTCTAAAGCCACACAATAAGATTAAACCATGCACGTTTGATGAGAAACATGTCAGTGTGTATACTGATTCCAATCATTCTGGACGCAAAAGGTAAACTGTTCAGACAAAGTCATTACTCATTTTTACGTCACCATTCTCCCTCAGGCTTACTATTCTAGGGCTTCACATAGATATCACTGACTAACCACCATCTATCAAATCCTCCATGCCATTCATACAGAGATTACTAAGAAATGTATCGTCATGTTTATAATAAGAGAATTAAAATAAGGACGGCCTTTTAAGTTAATTTCACTCGCCATTGGCATGTTAATTTAAAATCAACCTCTGACACATTTAATGATAGTAATCTGATCAGATGGCAGTGTTACTTTTACAAACTTAATCCATGTGCCATTAGTCACAGTGAGTGCATTCATTAAATTATTTTTATTTGTTTGTAATGTGATTCAGGACTAACTCTTAATTACTGGAAATAAAGAGGTGCTGCAGTAATCTGCTGATCTGAATTAATGTTGTCTCTGGGATGTGAATGAAGGAGTCAAAGATATATTTAATCCTGCTTCTCTTAATAAAACATAGTTTATCTAGAAGAGCCTTCATAATAAGCTTAATTAAAAAAAAATTCTAAAAAAGAAATTTAAGATCATCATCCTATCAATGACATATCAATAGATAAAGAGGAAGCACACACATAGACACACACTATGGGAGAATGAATAAACCATTGCGATCAAAGATCTCTAATCATGCCAGGGTTGACTAATTGCACATGATTGAAATGAATTGAAATGCATCTTCCTTCCACATCATAATTCCAGATGTCTTTAAAGAAAGTCTATGCTCTCATCCCTTCTTTAGCAACAGCAACTCCTTAACTGTTGAATTAATGTTACATTTTCAATTGTAGAATGCTAGAATTCACTCTAAACAACCAGAATTAACCTAACAGAGATTCATTATTGGTATTCTATTTCAAAATGCTCTCATATCACAATCAAGTTACAATATGAATACTGTCATTTTCACAAATATAATTTTTAGGACAGTGTGGGAAGAAATGAGTACAATTATAACCTGGACAATTACACTATGATTTAACTAAGTGTTGTAACTGAAAGTGGTGTTCATGGAAACAGAAACGTGACACGTGATCTGGAAAAGCAGGCATAAATTATAATAAAGCTTTATCACCGGCTGTTGATAATGGAGATACCATAGTCCACAGAGATAAGTGAGAGGCTCGTGCAGGGCTGCCAGTCAACACTCCCGTTATTGTGGACTGAGGTGAAAATCACAGGCTTTTTTGGGGTTGTGTAGTGACTCATCAGGCTCAATAAAAGACCATGGATAAAGAGATGGTGTACAGCATAGGGTTTGACTGGCTGTACTCTATGCACCTGACTTTCTGCTTTTTTGAGTGTAATATGGTTAAACACTTAAAGAGATCTTTAGATTCAGTAAGTGACTCATGTGAAGAAGGTAATTATGTATATGTTTTATTTTCATTCACTTATAATAAGAAATTACAGTTCAGCTGATTGCTTTGGAGTTGTCAGGATAACAGGAGTTACATAAATTGGAAAATCTGGATATAAGGTATATAAGATATAAAATTATATATACAAGGTGAACAAATAGTAAACGGATCCAAACATTCGGAAATGGCACAGTTGGACTTCGGAAAAGTAAAATGGCCCACAGCTCCATCCAGTGGTATATAGACATATCAAGAAAAAAGTTAGAATGCCGTAATGCCTCAATTCCTTAAAATTTCTCCAAGTATATACAATCCTGATTAACAATAACTGGGATTAAATGTTAATTAAATCTCAAGCTCTAACAAATAAACATATCTTAGGGAAAAAAAACACCCTCTCTATTCCATGATAATTCCAGTATCGAAAAGTTTAACAAAAAAAAAAAAAGAAGTTTGTGCTTAGAAAAAAACAAACAACAGAAACATTTCATGTCTTCATTACTTCAGTGCTAGTTGCAATTACTAAAACACTAAAACAATAAGAAAAATCAATAAGCCTATAAAACATATGAAATGTTGGATAAATCCCATTATTTTTCTTTGTTTTTTTTTTTTTTTTAAATCAATAGATTATCTTTTATAAGACTAAAATGGAAAAAATGAACTACTTCCTGAGGTTTTCTGAATGGAAAACGTTAACAAAATCAAGACATTTCTGCACTGAATAAAAAAGTAAATCTAATTTTAGTAAAAGTACACACAACGTGAAAGATTGTCCTAAGAGTCATGCTTGAATGGAATATCATCATTGCACCATTATCTTTAGTGCTTTATCTTTGTTTGTGGGTCACAATGAACTTCCAGGTCTCCACCAGCTGGGACAACTCGATCTCGTCTGGGAAGGCTTCCTCCACATCTAGAGGGACATCAAGATTTTTGCGCTCCATGTAGGAGGCCAGGGTTTCTTTAATACTGGTGAAGAAGAGAGAATGAATTTAGCCAACATTCAAAACAACCTGGTATCTGATGTCTACTTGATTCAGCTCACGTTCCTACCTCCAGAAAGGTATGAAGGTGTCAGTTGCCCTCTGGCTTTTCAAGTTCAGCAACAGGAACTCGTGCATTTCAAGAAGCCAAACATCCACAGAGCTCTTAGACAAGAAGTCAATTAGTAGCTTTTTCTTCTTTTCCTCTAGTTCCTGCTTATACTCTGCTGGGATTCCTAAGAATGGATCCTGAGTAGAAAAGATATTGGTTGGTTCATGATGCATCTGATGATGAGATCCTGCATTATCTCGTATTATAGAAAAAAAATGATTCATTACCCTCTTAAGGCGAAGCATATGCTCAGACTTGAGTGAGGTAAGAAGTTGCCAAAGAGCCACACAGTGCTTCAGACTACATCTACCCAGAGTCTTCACACACAGTGATGGGGGAAAAAAACACACAGTGGATCAGATAAAACACTGACTGCACTGATAAGAATTATTTCTGATTTCTTATCATTTAATTTCATGTTATTTATCATTATCTCCATAACCACTGACTCACCTTAAGGATATGAGGGGCAGTCTGATTCCCCATGTGCAGCCTCTTGTCCAGGTACTCCTCCAGAGGCATGTGCTCATCTCCTCCAGTCATAGCCAGGAAGCCCAGAGCTACCTCCACAGCCGACAGGGTCTCACAGACGTCACTGAGAGACTGCAGCTCTGATATCAGTCCAGAGGAACTCAAAGAGGTCAGGGGCTCCTGATAAATGCACACAAAAGCTCTTATATTAATGCCTTTATTTGCATAAAATGAAAAAAAAAAAAACTTTGGTATCACAGTAAGCTGTAGAACTTCTACAAACTTTCCATATAAGGACAGTTTAGTAGATAACTTCTGTTGGTTTTTAATCATCCACATACTTTTAATAGAAAATGTGTATAATAATGTTCATATAAAGTATATTTTGATGAAAGATCAACATCTGTTTATATGTTGTTGAGGATCAATATTGTAAAGTCATCTGAATTGAAATCCATGTGTGTTTCTTACCTGAGCCACTTTTTCTCTTATGTCTTTGAATATATTGTCATAATTGCGTTCTTGTCTGCTGACCAGAGTGGGAATTCCCTGCAATAAAAATAATATGCAGTGAAACCTACAATATATTACAGCGTGCTAGATACAGTATGCTATAAATACTCTGTTGTTTGTATTTTTCTTCATATTGTTGGATGTTACTGCCCCATATTTTAAAAAAATTTCATTACAATACGACATGCAGTATTCAATTGTTTTTTCCTCTTACAGTCTGCAAACATGCAGGAAGATTCAATTAACGTTTCATCATTCATTACTGCTGTTCACTTACAGTCAGTGTGATGTGGGGTTTGCCTTGTAAGAAGCGGGTGAAGACCTGTTGCTGGATCTTGGGTAGGTCATATTCGGAGAGCGTCTCCTGGCCACGCTCCATGCTGTACTGGCAGTTAGACAGCACCAGCGGGAGCAGGTCTCGGTTCACCTCGTACCGGATCACGTGCAAGTCACTCACTTCTGCAAGGCTTATCGTGTAGCTGTACAGGGGGACAAACTCTCAATATCATCTGCTGTTATATTTATTACAAGAAGAATATTAAAGGCATTCATGTTCTAAAGTATAAAATCCTATCCTAATCCTAATAAAGTATCCAGTACCTGTTATTCTCCCCTGTGTGTTGGCTGGCTGCGCTGACCAGCTGGTTATGCAGAGAGACCAGGTAGCTGAGCAGCGCAGTAGCACACAGTCCCGCTCCCTGCCTCCGAGGAATCAGCACTTGCAACTCGCTATCTTCATCAAGATCCACATTGCAAAAATCTCCTGGTACGTTCACCTCATCTACACAGACACACACACAACACCAAGCACTTGACTACATATGACTTTCTATAACTCTGAGTAGGAGTCTTTGACGGCGCTTGTAGGTGTGAGGGTAAGGATGCTCAGTGAACTGTCGTTCTCTAAATAGTAGACGAGTAACACTCACAGTTGGCCAAGGACGTCCGCAGCTGATTCCATGAACCCAGGAAAACTTGAATGCGCTTCTCGTACCAGCTCTTTATAGATGCTAGTAAAGCAAAAAATGTTACATGTTGTTTAGCCAGATCAGCAAAAGCAGAAAACGATTCTTAATTGTGTCTACAAACTCATCATATTTCAGGCTGCTTTGTTTCAAATGTAAAATGGAAATTACCAGACGGTTGTTTATCAATAAAATCCCTAATTGTTCCACAGATCAAATCAGGCATATTCTGAAATTTCTTAACCAGGTTTCTCTGCAAAGCCAGTATATCTGGAAGGAAGCTGACCAGCCGGAATTCAGGCTCCTTCAGAGTAAAACAGAGAAGTCAGACTTAGTGTAACACCACATCTTTGTCATAGAACTACAGCTAATTTCCACACACAAGACATACAGCTGGGCTTCAGAAGCACTAAAATAAAGATGCAAATAACCTTTTGTAGAAACCTCCAGAGTAGAGGAAAGTAATCTTTGCCATCATTTTGCTCAACGATGTGCGTGAGACTAAGCAGAGATCCCTTCTCCCTGCAGCTCCATACAGCAGAGCTGTGAAGTACAGACTGCTGGGGCAGGGAGGACATGAACAGCCGCGGGTCTCCATACATCAGCTTTAGGATGGGATCAGACGAAACACGGGCATCGCCCCTCATGGTATCATTCACCTTTTTGAGTTTACGTTCCAGTTTCTATAAGTCCAGCAAGAAAAACATTTCAGCACTCAGCTTTCATGAACATAATGTGCACAAATCAAGTATAAGATTATGGTGTCAGTGCCATTTTTATCCCCAGTCCAGGAAGGTGTTAAACACAATGTATAGATCAGCTAATTCCTCTGCCCTATGATGGCAATTAGACAGTCTATTCATTTTGCCAGACTTACACCAATTTATACTTAGTAGCCAACTGAGCTATTTGCTCTTATTTGTTACAGGAACATTTTTTTTAGTCGGTTATATTTAGCAATAGTTTATTTATATTCAAACTGCACAGTGTCTGTTTTTAGGATTTGCTTGGAGTCAGGAAAATCCTGCCCTTGTATATGCATCCCTATAGACTATAACTTGCTATCCACCATTCTTGTGCCACACCGTTTAGGTGATTTCATGGGAAAATGAGAAATTGGCTTATTTGGAAACAATTTAGCAGTATTCCAGTGTTAAATCAAAACCCATTATATGTCTCTTTCTAAATGGATGAATGTAATGCCCTTGTGCTGTGTAGCAAATCAAGGCTTGCCTTCAATTTGGGAGCAAAGACATTATGAGCCAAGGTGATCTCCCAGGCATTCCTGGCTTCCTTGGTTGAGAGGAGATTATCATAACCAGCAGGCCCTACAAAGGATACCATTATTTTCAACAGGTTACTAAAGATATTAAGCACTTGTTGCAATCATTGTCTTATCGACCAGGTCTTACACTGAACATTCTGAGGAGGCTCCAGGGCACAGCTGAGCATCAAATGAACAGTAGTGACCGTGTCATCAACACCTTTTCCCAGAGCCCTGCCTAGATGCTCCAAATCCTTCATCAGATGTCTTATCAAAAACTCACAGGGATCCTGTACCGGAGGTCGGATGATCTGTGTGATATACTGGGACTTTATGACAAAGAGAAAAGTATGCAGACGTTTTAGTGTAAAGGAATTATGAATGTATTGAATTAGCTTTAATTATTGCAGTGCATTACTGAACATACCTGAGACTGTTCTGATGCTCCGAGCACCATGGCCAGATGTGTCATCATTCTGACCAGTGTAAATGGAGTCAGAGACAAGCTTTTTGTATCAAGTGCATCTGGGTTATTTCTTCTCTGTGGGTCTCCTAGAATGTGGCCTCTCTGGGTCCGATCCCCTCTAAAAAAGACACAACCTGGTTTTCTAGTGCGCAGTGCTAAAAGCTCATTGTTTTATTTCACATTTTCACCATAAAACCATTGTCTCAAATTATTAAATGACTCACTCTTGACGCATTATATTGAAACCTTGCACAGGCTGATGACCAATTCCTCCCACAGTTTCTCCACACTCCAAACATCTCCCCATCCGTGTAGGCTTGCCACACTGCAGAAGACCGCAGTGATCAATTTCTTTTTTATCTCAAATTCACCACATCAGCTTAATTAAACAGCTACTGAATCCTAGGCAGATGTACGTTCATAAAATTGGACTTTTTACATTATATTTACTCTACACAGTGTCTTCCAAAAAACGTATCAAACATGTTATTCAATGTTCACTGGTCATTCAAATCTATTTTTGGACAAATCACATTAATAAATTACATTATTAGAAATGTATGGGATAATATTTTAAAAGATATTAGCCCCAAACTAAAGAAAATGAACACAAATAAATTAAACCTTCAGATAATGTGCAATTCAAAATCCTTACTAACAAATGTCATGGCATACTCAAGAACCACCAATGAGGTGACAGAATGATAACTATAACTAATATTTAACTTTAACTAATAGCTATAATGCTTCTTTTTAAATTTAAATTTACAAACACTATTCAATAACAATTGGTAAAATTAATATAAGCTTAATTAATAGCTAAGTAATAGCTTAATTCTATTCATAGTTTTAAGAGCTTAAAGCAGTGAAACTGCTTAAATGACAAGTTTTTTAGAACATCATAGTGGCTACAAAGAATGTAGTTATGGTGCAGAAAAAAAATGGCAGCTACAGCTTACCTTGTCAACAACACATGGGTGGCCATTGGGACAAGCTATGAGAGGGTAAAAATAAATGGTATAAATCATAAAGCCAATTAAATTCAACCTAATTACAAAATAGGACCAGACATTGCACTGTTTAAACTATTTAAATTGTGTTGCACCCCCAAAAAATGTGAATCACAAATAGCAAAATTGTTTGTTCCACTTACTATACCAGGTGAAACCAAGAACCTTCTTTGCTGTGGCAAGCATGTCTTCAGGCATTGTGGGTATAAATGCCATCTGTACAAAATGACAAAGAACAGTATATAGATACATATGTATATTTTAGAAATTTACATATTACATAAGAAAATTTCACAGAATTTAGTGTAGTAAGGGAAACAGGATCACATGTACCTGCATAGTAGCAGGAGAAAATGCCAGTTGTATAAGGGGAGCCAATACTCCCTCAATCCCACATAATAGCACAGCCTTGAGATGGATGCTCAGCTCTGTGAGGGTGAGCTTTGTGTTTGATTGATGCCTGTCAACACTTAAGCTTCCCAGCCTGTTGCTTACCAGAGTTTCAGCAAATGCCTTCATCTCTGGTGTGAAATATTGTAAGCCATGGATGTAATCCTCAAGGACTTGCTGTTGCTACAAACAATGTAAAAATATACTGGTGTTATCTCTACATGGAATAGAGCTATCATGAATGTGTTAGATTTTCTGTTGATCACATGCTTCAAAAATTAAACACAAAAAACCTCAAACCTCTGGTTTGGGATGGAGGACCGGGTTGGATGCTTGAAATAGACTGGTAACTTCTTGGAAAAGGGCCAGAATGATATAGAAGGCCTTTCTTTTTGGAGTACAAGTACATGCCTGTAAATAAATGGTAAAGTATGCAGTATATGACATCAGAGCCACTGTACCAAGTCTTAAAACAAATAATAAACAGGCCAAAAAGGGGAAAAAACATAAAATAAATACCTCGACGGCTTCATCGATGCTTTGTGCTCTACCATCGATTACAGCCTTTGCAACTGCCTCACGTACAGTTTTATAATCTCTACCATACACAAGGTACTGGTCCACATGGCCCCCATGCTCTTCCTGAAATACATAATACATTAAAACCAGAACAGGTTCAGTAATTTCCACATAAACATTAGGGAATATACTGTATGTACAGTACATAATAAGTATTTAGCTACCTGTTGTATGATTTCTCGTGGAAAAAGCCAGTGGAATTTAGCTTCCTTTTGCATTCCCCGAGCAGCTTCAACTCCCTGCAAACTGCAAATCTTTCTGATCAGGTAAACTCTGTACCAGTCATTCTTGCTCTTTTCACAAAGCTCCATCACTGTGTCCAAGAACTCCTGCTGATGATTCTCCATGTGCCCTAATAAAGACAAAGTGGTACAGGTGAGACCCATGCATAATAGCCATCATCTTCTCCATCCACCATTGCATTCTCCATGTAGTAGGTTTCTAAAAGAACATCATAATAAATCTACACCAGCTTCAGTTTTTTGGAACTCACCACTGCCTGGTAATGTGGTGAGCAGCTGAGCACCCATGTCCAAGCATATGCGCAGTCTTGCAATCTGCTTCAGTTTCTCTATGGAGATCTCCTCTGTAGCCACCCTGCCTGTGTGCAAAACATAATGCAGGACATCCCTTCCTTCTTGCAGGCATGCCCTCTGCTTATCTTTGCAGCTCAACTGCTTTTTCTCAAACATAGAATCCTAAAGAAATAAATCAGTATACATAATTGGATTTGACATGTAAGAATAAAACATGTGGGGGTGCACTAATAGGAAAATAATCATTGTTTATGTTTTATCGTTTTATTCCTCTTACACAATATTAAAATTATAATTTTATATTTATCAAGGAATCACATGTATAGTTATAGCTATAATACATCTAATGTTGTTAAATGTCCATGTAACAAGTAAGTTCCATTGTTCTCTCACTTTTCATTCATGTTATTAAGTTTTTTTTTTATGTAAATTTATCAAGAAACTGCAAAATGCAACATCCCTCATCCTTGCATGATGGAAAAACACCAAAGGTGTTTTTAGCACTGGCAGAATCTGTTTTCTGTACAAATCCTATGGGCTTCAGCAAAAAAAGCGCTCAGCATCCTCAACGCAAAAACACCCTCAGCACTTAGCTTTTTTCCTCTGCGCTCATATGCTTTCAGTTGAAAATAGTTCAACTTTTGGAACCCTGCCGAGCTCGTCAATGTCATTTCTCTCTTAACAAACAATTAAAGTCAAGAAGTGGTGGGACTTGTGATGTCAGCACTGTCACCATTGGCAGACGAGACACTGATCCTGACTTCACAGACAACCCAGTCATCTATGATCTAACACTGAAAGGCCGATCAAATATTTGATAAATATTTGATATTAATTTATTTCCTTCATTTGCGCTAACCTTTCTAACGTAAATAGAGACTTCACATTCACAACGAAAGAATGCAGAAATGCAAGAAGATATTTTTTTGTAACCTAAGACTAGCACAAAAATGTCTGTATTACTGCACTACTCTCAGAGCTGTTGTTAAAGAAAATTACTCAACACCTTCTGACCAGTCAGAAGAAAGGATTCAGCAGTGCTGTGGTATAAAAGTATGCATGAAATTGAGAGATATTAAAATGTAGTTTTTGACTAGTGGTCTCACCTCAAAGCAATTGATGTACAAAGCATACAGTTCAGTTTTATCAGTGCCATCCAGAATTTTGCTCTGTAAAATAATCTTCAAGTGCTGCTCGAGGTATTCCCGCACTTCATCAAAGCTGAAAAATATGTGATACATAAATATGAAGTTCTTTATTCAACAATATCTTCTACATATATATCAGATTGCTCAGCATATACCATGACAAATCCATACAGAGGAGTGTTTTGGTGAACTAATGTGACAAGCAGCTGTGTACCATATAATCAGTGAGCAAGAACAATTCAGTAATTCATACATATGTGTACATACCTGTATTTAAGCAGGAGTTTTAGCACCATAGACCTTATAACAGGATTTCTGTCCACACACTCATTGAATGGTGACAGGGCTTTGGTATGCATATTACTGTGTGCTGATAGAGAGGACAAGAAAAACATCTTACTACCATTCACAGTATAAGACAGTAAGGTAGTATATATCTTATTTTATACTGCAAGTAGAAGCTTATTGTATGTATATAAATGCAAGGTGTGAACCAGCAGTATACACATTTAAAATATACAACATAGTTACCATGAGATAAGGAATCAGGCTTTGCCTCAACCATGAGGAAAGACAATAGCTGCAGAATGACAGGTCTGGATGGAGGGGAATTGTCCTTAAAACAAACTGTGGACACTACGTCTATGAAAAAGGCGTTGCACCGTTGTCTGAACTGGGCATTTAATTTGAGACATGCTCTGCAAAATGATCATACACAGATAAATACACAGGCATGTGTAATTGATTTGATGCTAATGGAGCACAAAAATTATTAAAAGTAAATTATTTAAAACTACTGTTGTGTTAAGACATGAGTGAACAAATAGAGACCGACCGAATATCCTCAGAAACTTTCTGCTCAAAGTCATCTGGCACAGGTTGGGTACACAGAGCACAATACATCTGGCCTGGAATAAGCCACCTTCTGATGCAAGCCTGGCAGAAGATATGATTGCACGGTAGTTCCACAGGGTCTTGAGGCTCTACCCTACATACAGGGCACGTCTGGAGGCCAAACCTTAGTTGGATAATGATTTAATACATTAAAAGTAGACTAAACAAAGAGACTGAAACTGTTAGGTCAGAAGAGCATCTTCAGTCTTACCTGAATATGAGATCACTTGCTCTTTCCTTGCAGGAAATGAGTATGTCAATCACAGCCAGAAAGGTTTTCTCCAATTTCATGTCTGAGCTTTTCTCAAGTACCTGTAACAAAAATGAGAAATGAAAACATAATCCAATACTTAACATATTTATAAAGTTTTATCAAATGTGCAAAAACTAAGAAATCTTATGGGCTACTCTTTACCAGTGAGGAAGATAATTGAATTTATATAGCAAAAAGTCAGATTTGATACAGGTAATATATTTTGGAATAAAATGAGTAAGTGAGAGTTTGTACAGAATGTCTTTGCATGTGCAAAAACAGCCATTGCCTGTACTGAAAATCCCATGATCTAGGGATTGAGCATAATTAAACTGTAAGTGTCAATACATAATCATATATGCTACAGCCAGTCTGGGAGTGTGACAACACTGATGGTTGGTTTAAGTAGAAAATACAGGAACAGATTTGTCTTTATATCAGATTTTGTAGTAATAAATGTATATAGTGCTATTCTGCAATGTTTTCACATTATCACATCAGAAATGAGTGAGAAATGTTTTGTTGGGTATGTCTGTGTTCTGATGATATAAAAGCAGTATGGATCCTCACCTTCCCTAGGTTTCGAGTGCACTCCATAACCAGCGGTTTTAGCCTCTCGTCTTCAGCCTCAATATCCAATAGTATGTGCTCCACAAACAGAGCCAGGGTGAAGATGCGTCTAAATCGGTTTCTGGCACACACATTGCAAGTATAATAAGTACAAGCAGTGTAAGAAGAAAATTGAAATATCTATAATTGTACTACTAGTTATAAAGAACAGTGATTTATAAATTGCTATAAAGATAAATGTGCAAAATTATTATACGAATAATCTAATGTAATTTACTTAAATAAACTAATCTTCCATTCAAACATACATCATTGAGCTGAGGAAACTACTGAACTATGTAATCAATCATCATTAATAAGTAGAATACAAATTATGACTAGAGAACAAAGCAGCTGCAAATTAAAAGTGATTGTCTTGTTGAAGCTTACTGGATAAGCTGCACCATTTCACGACTCCTCTCGCCATACTGCTTAAGGCTCTGTTCTGAGCACACCACTTCAATAGGCACTTGAAGTTTCCTCACTTGCTTCAGCCAGTGTTTCTGGAAGTCCCAGTTTAACTCCTGGGACTCTAGGTGCTCCAGACAGGTAAGAGCACCATACACATCTAAAACCTTAAAAAAAATATCAAGTATATTTTAAAATAATAAAGAAACTCAGTCAAATTTTGAATGAACACCAATATTATATTATAAGTCATTATATGGCCAACAGGAAACATAATACAAAAAAATGATCAGTTGATACTGATACAGTTGTTATATGTTACTAATAAAATAACTACTGAGTATCATTAACACAGTATGATGATATTACAGTAAAGTGCAAACCATAACAGAGGACCCAGTGGAAAACTGAAATTAGATACTTAAAATGATCATACCATCTCAGCTGTCTGCATCACGTGTGGATTTCCCTGTAAAGACAGCACCACTTGTGGCAGAATGGATATCATCCTGGAGAAATTCTGCAGTCGTTTCTGGTACTCATGATAAACGGTGTGGACGAGTGGCAAGGAGAGTTCACTTTCCACTGAGCTGGCTCGTCTCCTGCACAGCTCATTCACACAGCTCATCATGGCATCACACAGCAACTAGAACGGCCAAATCAACAATCACTACATAACAATGATGCTAGATGATATAAGAACAGTTTAAACTTACTATATATTAGCTACAAAAAATAATAAAACCAAAACACTGAATTAGCTTACTTGCTGTTCACCAGAAGTTGAAATCTTCATTGTTAATGCAACAAAATCTTGAAGATATCTTTGGAAAAATTCTTTCTGCATTTTTTTGTCCACCCTCTCAAAATACTCGCCTAGGACAGTCCGCTTGAAGACCTCCTCAAACTGCTTATGGGATTGAACTAAAAGGGGAGGAAAAGCTCTGCTTACAATATTGTAAATCATCTTAACCATATAATTCCCCAGTCACTTTATTAGGAACACTTGTACATTTGCTCATTCATGGAATTATCCAATCAGCCAAACAAGTGGCAGAAGCGCAATGCATCCAATCATGCAGATGAAGACTAAAAGAACGTGCAATGCATGGCAGTTTGGGTGGGCCTGTGGTCACAGTAGCCTGTTCTTCACTGGCAGGAGTGTAACCCAATGTGATCTTCTGCTGTTTATCCCATCTATCTCAAGGATTGATGTGTTGTACATTCTGAGATGCTTTTCTGTTCACCATGAATGTAAAGAGTGGTCATTTGATATTTATGTTACCTTCCTGTCAGCTTGAACTAGTCTGACCACTCCCATCAAGAAGGTGTTTCCATTCACTGGATGTTTGAAGACTGTTGTATGTGTGTGTGTGTGTGTGTGTGTGTGTGTGTGTGTGTGTGTGTGTGTGTGTGAAAATCCTCAATACTCAAACCAGCCCATGATTTTATACATTGTGCTTTCATTAGTCAATACCATCCAAAATAGAAGATGTATGAAAAGACAATCACCCTCTCTCTGAAAGGTGTGCTCCCAGAGGTCATCTAACAGATCTTTAATCCTCCAGCTAAAGGGCATAGCGCAAGACATAGTTCTTCCTACTGACATATGGCTTTGGATCAGGATGGTCTGTGACTCAGAGCTATGCAAAAAACAGTTAACATTTTTGTAAATTCATGCCAGTGATCACAAGAGGTACAGTACTCTTTCTGTAGTTGAATGAACATAATGTTATACAATACAATAAATAATTACGGTAACTCACATTTGCCCACTTTGGATGTATGGTATATCCAGCACTGCTTTGTGCTCGAATATGAGAAGCCAAAGATTTTTTACTTCATCCTCACTGTTAGTGTCAAGCAGAAGGCCCAGATTGCAGTTACGGTCAATGACAGAAATGAGCTGTGCCAGGAAGGGAGTGACCACTGTCTGTACTCTACGCCACAGCGTGTGTCTATCAACAAATATTCACAAAAGAGTAAAAGCATTAAAGTTAAAACAATACTGTAAACAGTCCAATAAACTTGTAGTCAACAAATAAAAATGTTTGCTCTTTACATATAATGTCACATTCATAATTTTAATGCATAAAGGCTATGCAGTGTTTCTGCTCCACAATAGTGTGTGCTCACTTAAAAGTTCCTCCCTCTTGAAGAGCCTCGATATTTGATGCTTCCCTGGACACCCAGTTTTTGGGCATATCAGCGTTGTCCTCACGTGTTTTCAACAAGAGATGAAGGCGCTTTTTCAATGTCTCAACGAACATAACTATTGCATAAGAGAAAATATTTTTTATTAAAATGAGGAAATTCCTCATCAAAATGAGATACAGCAGAGAGCTGGATAGAAAACAGACAAACCATTCGGCCTGTCGCTGTTGTCCAAGAGCGTAAGTAAGATGTCCACTCTTCTTGTACTAAGATTTCCTCCATCTTCCAAATCCCTTAGCATACTCACAGAGCTCTGGACACAACTGCGCAGCAGTGCTGTTGTATCAAACACCTTCTCCAATATCTAAAACACAATTAATGCTGATATAGCATTGATTATTGCTTAAAAATTCATGAATACTATTTATTGCAGTGATGCTATACTTACCAAATCATCAGGATTTTCTTCTGTAAGAAAAAAAACAAATAAGCAATTAAAGATTTAAAAAATCTTTTAGAAAATTTAAAGAAACTTTCATATTCAAATAATGATTCTGAAAGTTTATATGGAATAATACCAGGTATTTCCATTGTAATTTCCTCAAAGAGCTCACAAATGGATACATTTCTCAGATTCTGGACATCTGATACAATCTCTTGAGAACTTCTGAGGTCATCGATGTGAACTGACATCCAGTGACCTGTAAAAACCAGAATACAAAACAATTATTTGAACAATTCCCTATATACTACAATATACTCAAACAAGCATCTATATTTATGTATGAATGCATATAATTATATTTTTAGATGGTGGCTCATTCTTAGCAATGACACAGAATTTAGTGTGTGGCTCTGGTATGAGTGTATTTGGAAGAACAGTTGGGATTTGTTAACAATGTGTTCACAATGGCCACTTTATTAGCACCTATTTTGTTTATCTACCATTTTAGCAGCTCTGACAGTATGCATTCATTTTTTATAGTAACAACTCATTCACAGGGACTTGTATAACAGGTACTTGTATAACATGTAATTTAAGATTAATAATAATGGGATTAAAAATGTGTTGTAATTTAAGAACAACATATAATTGTTGATATGGTGAATGTTTTTGTAAGGAGACATTTAAGGAGTCTCAGGTGTCAGTGCTTTACACTAGTCAACATAGGGGATTTTGTGTTTTCTGGTTTCTTAGTAACATCAAGTTGGGTTTTTGTCTTATTAACTTTACATGAAAAGAAAAAAAACAGAAGCTGGTGAGGGAACAACGGTTCATAGCTGCTGTAGTTTAAGTGATAACTGAAGTTAACTGAACATGTCATTCTTTAAATAATAAAACAATGTAATGGGAAATTGCTGTGTTGCAAGAGCAATTAAACATCTGGGGATGTACTGGTATAGGAAAATTCTTCTGCTTCTGCGAGGGCCACATCGCATCACCTCATCACTGATCATTTTCCTAAATTAGCATGTGCCATTTATTGCTTACTTTTATCATTGTCTAGGCCATCTTCAGAGCTCAGTTTAAGACCACAGAACCACTGTTGACTGAATATTTTGATTGTCAGTCTATTCTCATTGAGGTCAGCAACACTGTTCTACCTGATACACTCATACCATCATAACATCCATAAAGATGCTACTGCTACTGTCAGTATCACTGCTGTGCTGAGAGAGATCCACCACCCTAATAAAATCAGGTTAAGAGTCGTCCTGGGGTGGTTCCTTTCCACTGATGAGGAGAGGAAAGTTGCCAAATTATGCATAGTAACAGATTAAAGTCAGGCTCCACTCTATAATTGAAAAATGCTTCTATGTGACCAATCAGGTCAGCTACATAAGATGTGCATAATAATGTGACCACTGAGAGAATGTTTCACCCTATATATTTCATACTACAAATTAAGTAAAAAAAAAATTAACCTCCTTGAAATCCAGTGTAGAAGGTTCCACCCTCCATTCTTGGTAGTTTGATGATGAAATACACAAACACCCTACATTCATCTATGTGTTTTGATCGGATGATTTCATTCATGGAAGAGTACCTGCATGGAAAGCCAGTAGTTTTTTGCAGTAACACATTTTAATCACTCTGCGATCAGTAGTGATTAGTAAATGTCAGAAAATATACCACACACCTGGCAGATGCAAGAAGATTCGCACTTGCTGAATCCCCCCAAAAATCCATTTGAACTAGAAGAATCTTCTCTGCACCCTGTGTGTCCAGGAACTGCCTGAAAAGACAATTCACACACAAATTTAAAAACAATAATAATAATAATTTCCCTATGTACATGACCATAGTGGATAATTTCACCCATAGTAAGTGGATAAAGGAAATTACTGAAGGATAATTATATACCTTATTTTTTTGAGGAATGAAAATTCTGTCTCAAACTGTCGCAGCGACAGGAAATCAATGTTGTAAATCCCTGTTTTGTGCTTAAGTTGTCTAATATCTGCAGCTGTCAGCAACCTTGAAAAGGTTGTAACCTACACAAAGCACATATAACAACATTAAATAATCTACAAATAAAATACATAGAATAAAATGAAATATAGCATAGGGAAAAGTGGAAAATCCTACCTCTGTAAAGATGTAATGGTTCCGATGTCCCTTTGTTACATGAGAGGCAATGAATTCTGGCAGAGAGTGGTGAGTCTGTTCCTTAAAGTAAGTATTGAACAGTTGTTCTGTCTCTACATCTGGCAAATCAGTATATTCCAATCGTACCACAGAATCTGGGGTGGCACAATTTAGTAAGACATGCTTTGCTTCCTTTAACAGTTTGTCTTGGATGTCTGCATCCTTAATGTCATCTCTCAGTTTCTCCACTACTTGCAGAATCACAGAGGAACAAGTATCTGAATGATAACCTATGAAAACGTCTTGAGGCAAGTGCTTGTGTGAACTGGAATGCTGATTTTTTGAAGCCACAAAATGGTCCACCCAGGCCTGCAGTTGTTTGACACTTTCTTTCTGACCAGTCATTAGGACACTGTTGATGTCAAGGTAGTGTTTTTCGAGTCTGTTAATTAGTGGAATTGGGAATTGTTCGTAGACAACATCTTTCTCCTCAATGACGATAAGTCGGAAGTCTTCGTGCACTCTGCACTTCACACGGTGTGTCCCAAGACCAAGATCAACATATTTCTGACCACCCAGGAAAACATAGTACTGGTTTAATGCATCATACAGACTTTCATAAAGATTTTGAAGGTTTAAAAGCACAACAGTCTGTCCAGTTTCCATGCAGACCTTCACACGGTTGATATTCTTGCAGACTTGTGTGTACTCCTGATCTTTGGGAAAACTTGAACCAAAGATGATTTCAGGAAGATTGTTATCCATGAAGATATTCTGCTGAAGAATCTGAAGGCCTGCAAAGTTCTTGGTTAGTATAAGAAGGTAGCGACAGTCCACATTCTGAGATTTGCCACTGATGTTTTGCCTTACCAAATTGAGAGTGCTGATGTCATCCAAGCAAGGTTTTATGTAAAGTGCTTTGGCAAAGATTTTCAGAGCATCTACATTATCCAAGCCACTGAAATTTCTCAACACTGCACAAACAATCTGCTCGTGAGAAGGATTAGAATCTCTGGAAACACCATACAGCATTTTGATTAAGCTGTAGTAATCACGTAAGCCAAAAAATCCTTTATGTCTTGTTCTGCAGATCCTCAAGTAGGCATCTGCCAAAGGCTTGAAAAGATGCTTGATGTTTTCCAGAACCACTGGTTGCAAAGAACAAATTCCTTTGGCCGTTTCAATCAGTTCACTGTGATCTGGGTCACCTCGGGAGACAAAGATTCCCCTATTCATTTTGGCTGGGTCCAAAGCCCAGTTTGAGATCCCAATAAACCCAACCTTTTTATGGGGTAGTGGGTCATCATCAATGCAACCTTCTTCCAGTAAGGGGTGAAGGGTTTTTAGAGGCATTTTTGGGGAATCTTCAGCTAGGCCTATCTCATCTAGCACAACCACAGAGATATACTCTTTCAGATTTTTCCCCTCTTGAAAACGAGCACACTGTTTAAATGTGTTAATGATTCCCTCTGCAGTTGAGTGAGGACTGCACTGGTAGGATGTTAGGTGAATCTGCTTTAATTTCTTGTACAGTTCAGAATGTGCAGCTTGGCCTTGCATTGCATCTGCTACTAACGTCTTTGACAGAGACTTTGAGCTTCCAGGCTTACCAACTAAGAATAGTGGAATACGCAGTTCAATGCACACCACCATCATGAACACGTTTTCTTTCAATGCCTTATTTTTTGCAATTGCACCACCTAGGGGTACATCATGTAGAAGAAGATCCTGCATTTGAGAGATTTCTCGCATTACTTTTTTGAATTTGTTATAGACTGGGAAAAATCTGTACAGTTTTGTCCAATATTTGTTTTTATTTTCCAAGCATGCATGATAGCACACTGCCACTGCCATCAACAGAGCCCATTCAACAGGATCTTTGTCATCTGAAGAGATTGTTTCAGTCTTTGATTTTTTTTGCTTCATCAAGAACACTTCCAATTCTTCAAAAAACATTCTGTGATTGGTGTAGAACCACACAAATACTTGCATGCAACGTTCAACATCTCTTAAACTGACAAAGCTACATTCGTCTTTTCTCTTCCTCATGTAGCACTGTGATGCAGATAGGACATCAGTCATCATTTTGATATAGTCTTTGCTGACTGAATTGTTTTCAACCACACTCTTAACAATTTGATGAATGTACATTTTTTCTGTGTTGTCATCAAGCTGCCCAAAGTCCCACACAAATGGAACCATACTTGGGGGCAATGCGTGAACTCTGTATACAAGTTGACGGAGAGGAATAGAGCCCAGTTTATCCTGTGTCTGATTAGCTTTCACAATGTATCCCAAACCTGCTCCTTCCAACCTTTTTATCATTGCATCTGAGTGCTTTCTGTAAGGATTGCAAGCAGCAATAACCTGTAGACCAGTCTGGTGTTTAAGTTTACGCCCTTGCACAGAATTATCACAAAGCACTTCCTTCAGACAACTGATTGCTTCAGTTGTATTAGCTTCATCAAAGAAAATTACTGAATCAAGGTCATGATTCTCTTTATTCAAGGATGCACTGGTTTCAGCTTCTTGTACCTTGGCATAAATTATATCAGGCGTTGTACCACCATGAACTTTTACCAATTTCATATTATCTGCTGGGTTTCCACATCTTTGCAGCTCACACATGAATTTGATGAGTCTTGTCTTTCCACAACCAGTCTCCCCCATGATAATGACAGGAATGCCACATCTGAACCTCATGTGAATTGCCATCATTTTCAATATATTGTCCATAGTGAGCTGGTAGGTCTCATCAGGATCCGATGGCCATTTAACACCAAGAACACTGCACAAATGCTCAATCTTTTCACATCTTGGTAAGTCATCAAAATTAATGTTAAAAGGTACCTTGTTATGCTGGAGACCAATATAGAGCTGCTTTGTCATGATGTTCTTCCTTATGACTTGGTCTGTTGATGGATCAAAGGCATCCACGCCATTCTGAGCATTTAACCTGAGGTGGAAACCAATGAAGGTCATGGACTCATGATCAGCATTGAAAAAGATGTATGGATGGGGCTCTGACTCCCATCTCTTCCTGATGCGAAATGGAGCTAGATCTTCTTCATTAGCATCCAATAGGTCTTCCCGTTGTCTTCCAAGACTTTGATCCGAAATGTTTAACGATGGTGTAGCAAAGTCTTTGGCCATTAAAATCATGAAGTCAACCACAAATTTTCTGAAACCTCTCAGAGTGTCTCCAACAATGTCCATGTTGCAGAAAATAGATGTCTCACAATCTCGTAGCTGAAGGTTAAGGAACCATGCAAAGTTCCTCAATTCTGCCCATGATGGATCAACAATTCCACAGTAGAAAAACATTATCTGAAGACATTCTGTATGGGAACCTTCAACTCCACTGAAGGTGAAGTTGTCAAGGTCAATTTGCTCATGAAAGCGCTTCAAATACTGATAAGGCCTCTGATAAGCTTCACTTCTGAAATACTCATCATCCATTAGTGGATCTTCAGTCTCAAAGTTAAGATCATCTGTTATTCTCATTTCCAGTTCCAAAACTTCTTTAGGTGGCCTGCATTGCACTTTGGGGAAAACTTCAGTGAAAGCTGCGTTTGAATTCTGTGAATAAAAATAATATCATTATTCACCTATTTCAAAACAAAGTCATATCTACAAAATATTTTAAAAAAATTACAGAGTAAAAAAGCGCTTACTGTTCTTACAACAGATCCTATAAATTCAGTGGTATGTTGTAACATCTCCATAACATACAAGTGCTGGCTGCTACGTTTCCACATACGTCCTTCACTGTCCATTAGATAGCCAAGAACTAAGAGTTTAAATAAAAACTCATGCAATCCTTTTTGCACCTAAAAACCCACAACAATTAGTAAAGATTTATAATTAAATAGATTTAAATACCTTTATATTTTAAAAGCAACTGTTCAGGCTGAGTTTCATAGAACTAATTCTTACCATAGTTGTAACATCGAAATGAAAGATCACAAGCCCATTCTGGTTTGGTGTGTCAAGCAATGAATTAAGAATAACACTTTCATCGATTATGGGCTCAGTTAAGCGAATGCACTTCAGACATGAAGTTCCAGGTCTTTCAGAAGCCTCAAGCCTTTCATAAAGCCGCTGAACATACAAGGATTTTCCTGAAATAATCAGAAACATTGCTTGGATGTATTTCATTTTATTAATCTAAATTAAACTAATTTAAATAAATGCTGAAAGAAAAAATTTCCATTTGTAAATTTAGCAATTTTCCAGATTTCCAAACAAGTTTTCTGTTACTCACCAACTCCTGCTCGTTTTGATGACACAATTCCAACAGATTGCCTGTCTTTGAATACAGCAGCAGCGCTATCCTGTTCTGCTGGCACTGTATAATGTCTGCAGAGATACGTTTTGAGTCTCTCTAAGGATTCTCTTGGAACTATGTGCAGCTTGAAGTGGCTAAATGCTGAGGGGATGTAAGCATGTTCTTGATCCAAGCTGCAAATAATCACAAGTTTGTAATCCTTTCTTGATCCAGAATGAAGTTTGTGAAACAACTGCTCCACAGAATAACTGACTTCATAACTCAAGAGATCAGCGTACAACAGGGTGTAGATCTTCTCTCCGATATTTCCAGTGCTGAGGCAACGCCTTAGAAAAAGTTCCACATGCTCATATGGAGTGGTTGAACTGCACAATAGGACTTCATCATATGATGGCAGTGGCGCATATGCGCTGGCAGTGTAAATACTGAGACAAGTCATCAGGATTTCTTCTTTGGGGCAAACTATGAGATTGGGACGGCCCAGCATCAGCCCCTTTGGCAACTCTCGTCTAATTTCGTTTGGTTCTTCAACTGGATGTAAAGGCATGAACTCTTCTTGCTCATCATCCTCATAATCCCACTTCAAATTATTGTTCAGCCTTTCAAGAAATTTCCCTAAACCTGAGATATCCAATGTGTCTGGTAGAAAGCTCTTCATGTCTGTGATATACTTATCCCAAATGAGATCTAATGTACCTAAACCAAAACCTTTGTCCGAGACATCTTGCATACTTGTACTTAAGCTTTCCTCAGATGTCAAAGAAACTGCATCTTGAAATACAAGGTTCCATGTTTCCCACACATTAGCTGTAGAAGACTTAGGGTTGATAAATGAAAGCATCATCAATGCACACTCATCTAAGTCTTCATCTACATGTTTTAAAGAGAGCTGTTCACAAAGATAGACAATTTGCTCCGCAGTGTAATAATTAAGGTAGTAGTTCTCAGATCTCTGTTTTTCCATAAACTTCCTCCAGTCACTTAGGTACCTTTCCATTTTCTGGCACAGTTTTGGTAGTTGTTCAACAACATTACCATCTATTGTTATTGCATCATGAATGCTACTCAAATTAAAGTCTACAATGATTCTTTGGTTGGTCAGATGATCAGAACAGATGATTTTCACTTTCCACTGCCTGAATAAAGGGTTTCCAGCAGAAAGAAGATCAAGAAATAGCCCAGCTAGTCTCTGAACTTGGTCAAAAACCTTAGGAACAAAAAGAACAAATTTTATGGCACCAGAGTCAGCTAACAAGCATCTCCGATAAAGGCCTGACAAAGGAATATTTTTTCTACCTCAGGATTTTTTATCTTTTTTTTTTTTTACCTCAATGAAATGTTCAACCTCGTTGTTGTGCTCTGCCTTCCCAGACATAAGCATGAGTTTGTTTTGGAGATCTCTAACATCTTCTAAAGAATAACAGCGAATCTCCTGTTCTTCTTCATGTCCCTCAGGGACATAAAGTTTGAGAGCAGTTTCCAGGTTGATCTATTGCAGAAGGAGTTGACTTTAAAAATGTACCTCCTGATGTAAATTAAATCTTTCCTAAAAACAATTCATTGCAAATTCATATTCACATATTAGCATAAATATAAACCTTTTTTTGGTTTTGGGCAGTGATGGAGTACACTCCTCTTTCATTTATGGCTGTGGCAAAAGAAAGGGAGGATAATTCCACTGAGCCATGACTCTCTTTCACTGACTTCAGCCATTCCAAGTGTCGAGCAGTGTCTGTCTATTCAAACAGTAGATAAAATGCATAAATTTATGAATCCAAAAATACAGGGTACTATCAACAATACTATCAATTCTAGCCATAGAGACTGACCTATAAACAAACAAAAAGCCTGTGCCTTTTACTAACTTTATTATGACTTAACTGATTATTATTATTTTTTATTTTCAAAATACTTTTAATTTATATTGTGATGTACGAGTTTTCACATATATCTAGCAGAATGTCAATAAAGTTTTTTTAGCTCAAAACGTCAGATAAAACTTCAAGGAAGGTCTTGATATAATTATATACAATACTAACTTTCAATTAGCTGTAAATATAACCTATAGAAATTGAGAACTGTCTTTACAATTTGTTTTACAAACTGCCATATTGTTCATACCAGCTTTTTTGTGATGTTGCCATCACTTTCCAGCGCTTTCCATAGTTTTTGCAGGGCTTTCTTAAAAGCATCAAAATCAGAATCAGCACTTAAGCCATAAAGCATGGAAGAAAATCCTTGCACAACATCATGGAAACAGGCCACTCGATCGACATCCATAGCATTTTCTCCAGCAGAGATTGTTGCAAGATCAACAAACACTTTAAGCTGACTGATATCTGTGAATATCAAAGAGTTATAAAAATTAGAAGTAATAAAAGGTTATTCGATGATTGAGTGATCTAAAATGACGTGAAATTATTTTAACAAAAACATTAGCAAAATTAAAACAAATGGAAATCCCAGCTCAGATATCTGAGGTCAGATGAAGAAGGTGCTGAGCAGAAACCTTGACATGTTAAAGTAGGCTTACAGCTTAGACAATAAAAAGGAAAGTTAAGTTCATATGCTTTTAGTCATAACTTCCTTCATAATAAACCAGTGCAGACAACACATTGCATTGTCAGAATATAACTAAAACTACACAGTCTGTCAGTATTGTCTTTTACAGTACAAGGCAGTACAGTCTGTTAATACTAACCATATTATACTTACAGGTTAAACCCAGGTTAAGAACATACCTGGCAAGGCCTCTTTGACCCAATTAGCAAAGTTTCTTCTATGGCCGAGCTCCTGAAGACACAGTCTACGACGCTCTGTTATGTCTGCCAGTACTTCTTTCACATTTATTAATTTCTCATCAATTTGATCTAAGGTTGCCTCCTTAAAGTCCTCTTTACCCTGAAAAGCAATATTTTAATAATTCCATTTTTCTCTTTTATCTTTAAATGGAAATGAATTAAGAATATTTACATCCCTTCAGCATAAAGGTAATTTAATAATAATAATTAGATTTTACATAAATAATACATCTGCTTTGATAACTCACAACGTCAAGCAGTCTGTTTAGTATGTCGAAGTTTCCCTCCGGGCATAGGGTTTCCTTGACATCCATGATTACTTGAGCTGATTCTGCTGCTAAGTGTAGCTCATGGTATTGTTGGATTTGATAGATTCTACCCTTAATCCACCGCTTATTATCTTTAAGATTGATTTTGCACATGATTTCCAGCTCTTTTTTAAGCTTATCATATTTGTCTTTATAGTCCTCAAAGACACTATCGACGTCCTGGAAAGTTATAGAACCGTTCTTCAAACTGTTGTAGATCCTTTGGTATTGACTGTCGCAAGGCTCAAATATTTTTGCATGGATGAACTCTAGTGTGCATGGCTCCATATCTCTTACTGGCTCTGTTTCGTCACTATCATCATCATCATCAAGCTCAGTGTATGAGAGTGTTTTGGCTTGGTTCTCCCAGCACATTGAAAAGATGTAGCTGTCTTTCAAAGCATGCAGTCGCTTTGCCATCTTTCTAGTGAGATCACACAGGTTGAAATATGTGACCAATCCGGTCACATCAGAAGAAATCTCATCAAGCTGATGAACTTCCATGAATTCGTCGAGGCACATCTGCTCCACATTAACTGTGTGCTTCTTTTCAAGATCCTTAGTATCAACTGTGAATTAATGAAGAATTTGTTAAAATTTCCACAGAAAAAAATCGCCTTCAAGCTATTAACTTCATATTATTATTATAATTATTATTATTATTATTATTATTATTATAATAATAATAATTATTATTATTATTATTATTATTATTATTATTGTTGTTGTTGTTGTTGTTGTTGTTATTATTATTATTATTATTATTATTAAAAACCAGCATGTGTAGTTGTTGTATGTAACACAAAGAAGTGTTTCAAATATGAAACAAGTGAATTACACATATTTATATTACAGTCTTGTTGAATGCTGAATTCTAATTTGTAAGGTCATGATTAATTTTCTATAAAAGGAGGACTTGACAATAATCCTTTCCTCAAGGTTTATAATAAGGATTTCCTACTTCATTAATGTTTCTATAGTTACTTACAGAAGTTACTATAGAATATTTTAACACCTGAATAATACTTATTCAAGGACATTTTTGCCTGATGATGCATATAAATGGAATTTTGGAAGGAGTCTCCAGCGTCAGGAGTAAAGCTGTAACATTAGGATTTCTGTAATGGCAATGTCATCAGGACAGAGTGCTACATGGTTTCTTGGCAGCAGGATAACCTGCAGTTTGTCTTTTCAACTTAAAAAAAAAAAAAGGAAAACTAAAAAAGAGAGGCTAGTGAGGAAGCAGGTGTAAATGATAACAGGAACTAACTTGTTTCATGGATGATCCTGTCACATACCGAGCCTCATTAAAATACACCTCGGCCATTACTTCATCACCAGTCACAATGCTTCGAGCCAGCTGTGGCTCATTAAGGACTCTTAGTGAAGGTTTATATAAGCAAGCCACAAATACACTCATTTCACCAATTATTGTTTGAATAGTACTGAGCCATATATTCTTACTATCTTCCATTACTGGCTTCATTATTCTTACTTCCACTTCTTGCCTTACTTACATACTGTAAATATACTAGTGTGTATGCCAGTGTGTTTGACCCATGTGTTTGACTGTGACTCACTTTATGATTTTTTAATTTTTTGCAATAAAAGCTTGCATTTGTACCCAAAACCTCAGCCATCCTCATTACAGTTGTGTCTATCATGTCTGTATTAAGAATAAGTGAGCATCTTATGTTATTTGTTGTAGTATTTGAGTATTTGTGCACTTCAAAAGTAATTCATGGTATTGTACAGTAAATGATTTGGGCTGATAAAAGGAAGTGGGTTTAAAGGCCTCTGTCCACCAAATGTATTTATTGCTTTCGCAACATCTATTTTCTATACAAATCCTATGAAGTTCAGAATTGACAGGGCTCAACACAACAATAAGAGCTTGCACAAGGTTCTCTGGAAGCGCTCCAAACATAAGGTCTTGGGTGCTGGTGGACACAGGCCCCATCTTGTGTTTGAAGTCTCAAATTTCTGTTTCTATTTGTGTGGATACCTGATAAACAGTTTTCCTTTACATAACATGCTGTACACACATGCTTTCCTCTACATATCATGCTCTGTTCTGCTTGATTATTATTCTGCTTTTTATGCTCTGGAATTACATATAATATAAATAAACAAAATACCTTTGAGATGGTTTTGGAGTGCATGGCACACATGTAGCAAGCATACAATGAACTCTTTTTCATTGTATATGTTCTCAACTTCTTCTCGCCTTCTTCTCAGCAGAGTTTTCACAGCTTTGTTGTCTTTGCATCGACCGTCATCACACAAAGCACCTGCAGGGAAGCGTATATCAAGATTTCAATGTAATAAAGACCTTGACTAAGATCTTGGAAGTTACAATAACGTGGGGTAACATGCAAATACTGAATATAGCTGAATTATTCTTGTCTGGCAGGTTTAAGTGATTACCAATCTGTAGAAGCTCAGTGAACGCATTCTCTCTCTTCAGGATCTGATTCAGGATCTTTATTGTAATGTCTCCTTGGATAAATTTTTGTGCAACACAGCTGAATGCAGAGCCTGCCATGGCCATTAGCTCCCTGGCTTTATCTGAGAGTTGATCAATGAGTTTCCCATTTGCACCTGAGGAAACATCTCAATTTAATATGCTGAATGAAACCTCAACAAACAGGAGTTAGACTAGCAAAGTAGCGGCATGTATCATTGTAAATTCACACCTTGTAGTTGGAAGATTTTGCTTGCTGTAGGCCATGTCAAGAGATGTTGTACTACCAGCTCCTCTCCATCTTGATACTTTCCATCTTCAGTCTTTGGCCAAGCTTTGAGGACAATTGCAGATACCAGATTTCCAAATTTACTTAAGTCATGGCGGCTGAGTCTTTCAAACAAAATCTTCTCAGATCCATTCTGATTTATGAAAAGAAGAATGACATTAAGCTCATATATTTTTGTAGAGAAATGTTGTTTCTTAACTTTTAGAACGGATATGATCAATACCTGACAAACAGAGGTGACAGCCTCTAATGCACAGTTTTCAATGGAGGGCAATAATAAAGGAAACTTGGAGTTCACATCCTCTATTTTGTTGCAGTAGATTTCAATCTGATGAATTGGGTTTTCCTAATGACAAAAAACAGTGTGATGTGTATAAACCTGTGGCATAGTGGATTCAGATTTTCTGCACATATTTTTCAAGTATTTAATTAAACAACATAAAACAATATACAATTTTCTTACCTGTTTCAATTTTCCTTCAAATTGAATTAAGAATATTTTTCTCCATTCTGAGCAAAAATCCTTGTTAGCAAAAGTCAGCGAAATGAGTTTACTCCATGCCTAATTATAAATAAATCACAAGATCACAACTATATTCTTGATTTGTCAGTATTTAAAAATATGCATGAAATGAATGAACTACCTACCTCTATTTCAAGAGCATTACTGAAACTTGTGTAGCCATGTGAGTTGACTAGTAAGCTATTGGAGAAGGCTTTTCGGAACCATTCTCTTACGGTTCTTTCTGCCTCCGAGAACACATTCTTGCGCTTCCCTCTCTGGGCCTCATCTAATACCTTTAAAACAACAACTTGTAATGCATCACCGAGATAGAAGCCTGACACTAAACAGATTGGAATATAAAAATTGCTTAAATACTCTCCTAAAATATCTCAGAAAATCAAATAAATTGGCTAAACATGTTCCTTCAAATGTGCAGGAAAATAATCTGGTTGAATCTTGAGACACTGACAAGTCAAAAAAGGAAAATTTCTTGAGGGTGGTAGAATTGTGACGTGATCATTAGAAGGACTTAGCAATGAGTGTTCACTGTGAGAACATCAGGGGACCAAGATGGTTTGATATGCAAACTTAGAAATAACACATCATTTTTTCTTTATTCTTTTTTTTCCTTTTTTTTTATTGCCCCATGAAACACTTGTGTGAGAGTTTTATGTGAGACATTTTCTATTACATACTGCATATTGCATGTCTCAATCAAAAGAAGTTGTAGTAGTTAAATCTAGCTTTTAAAAATCTGGTTATCTGCAAACGTAACATGGAAGAAAATTGTATCTATGTTGACAAGATTGACATTAAGTTGAATAGGAATTCCTCAAAATCTGTTTAGCAGGTTTCAGTATGCACATTGTTAGGAGTAATTCTAAATATATAAATGAACAATAATATCTTGATAAATCATATTCCATGTACAGAAACTTAAGAATATGTATGGTTTACACACAAAACTAAGTGTACACATTTTTTCATCTTTTTTGTCTATTTCTCCTAGTTCAGCTATAGAGACATCTGGATTTTTTTTCTTTCATATTGTCACATACTCACACCGTCCACTTTAAAAGGAACACCTGTACACCTGCTCATTTATGTAGTTATCCAATGAGATAATCATGTGGCAGCAAGGCAATAAACAAAAATCATACAGGACAAGTGCTTCATTTAATGTTCACATCAAACATCAGAAAGGGGAAAACGTATGATCTTTGTGACTTTAGCTGTGGCATGGTTGTTAGTATTTCAGAAACTGCTGAATTTCACACACAACAGTCTCTATACTTTACACAAAGTAGTGCAAAAAACAAAAAAAAACATCCTGTGAGAGGGTCTGCAGGCTGAAGAGAATGATCAAACTCAAATAAGCACTCTTTACAACTATGGTGAAAAGAAAAGCATCTCAAAAATGCACAACACGTCAACACTTGGACGGGCTACAACAGCAGATCACATCATGTTCCACTCCTGTCAGCCAAGAACAAGAATTTAGTGCTATCATGGGCACACATACACTCTGAAACTGGACAGTTGAAGACTGGAAAAAGATGAAGTGATTTGCTTTCTAATCTTCAATTGTACAGTTTGTTTGAGCCGGTGCTTTTTCAGCAATTTCTGAAATACTCAAACAAGCCTATTTTGCACCAAGAATCATGAAACACATGAAGTCAGCAAGACAACGTTTTTCCCCATTCTGATGTTTGATGTGAATATTAACTGAAGCTCTTGAACTGTACTGCATGATTTTATGTATTGTGCTGCTGCCACATATTTGGTTGATTAGATAACTGCATGAATGTACAGGTGTTTCTAATAAAGTGGACACGGTGTGTATAACAAGAACATATAGCTTTTGGAAAGCAAACCTTCTGGGTACAAAGTGACTACCTTTTCACTGAGATATTCGTGCAAGTCTGTGATCAAAATGAAAACTTTCAAACACTCCAGACACACTTCATAATTCCATGACTCCTTGTACTTTCGGCAAATTTTACCCAAAAGGTTGAAAGACTTTGTAATGCAGAGTTCACCATAGTCATTATCTTTAAACCTGAAAAAAAAAACAAAAAAAATTAGATTGCTCTTTGTGTTATTTTCATTTTTGGAAGATTATACTGAACAAAGGTTTGTGAACCCTATGGAGGTACCAGGGGCTATGCATTGATTATTTATAAAAAGTGGTCTGACCTTCATCCAGGTCACAATTGTAGACAAACATAACCTTACTAAACTAATAACACACAAATAGTAGTACTTTTCCAGTCTTTACTGAACACATTGAGTAAACATTCACAGTGCAGGCTGGAAAAAGTAAGAGTGGCCCAACGATTAGGAGGAATTCTGACCCATTCCTCCCCACAAAATTGTATCAGTTCATTAATAATTTTGGGCTGGTTGAACAACCCTCTTCCGGTCATTTTTCTGTTACCCCTACTTTCTTTTTCACCTCTTTCAGGATTGCCAGCTGTGCTCTTGGTGTGATTTTTGCAGGATGTCCACTCCTAAGAAGAGTAGCAGCAGTCTTGAATTTCCTCCATAGCCCTGTTCACACCTGGCATTAACATGCGTCTTGGGTAATCTGATCATAAGTGGACAGCTCTAAGTATGTCAGTTCACAACTGACATTAGTATGTGTCTCCACATTTGATCAGATCTCTCTTCCCCACTCTATATGCAAATAAACACGTACAGAGCATCCGGAAAGTATTCACAGCGCATCACTTTTTCCACATTTTGTTATGTTCCAGCCTTATTCCAAAATGGATTAAATTAATTTGTTTCCTCAGAATTCTACACACAACACCCCATAATGACAAAGTGAAAAAAGTTTACTTGAGGTTTTTGCAAATTTATTA
>JAQQZR010000006.1:6227516-6293925 GCA_030068235.1 Notoglanidium macrostoma | reverse complement strand
ATACAATGTCTCTTGTTATGAGTTATACTGTATATATATAAAATTGATTGAGTTCACTTCCAAATGATCTTATATTAAAACACCCAAATTAAATATGTATTTTAAAATATTTTCATATCATTTTAAAATGTGTTTGTGTGGTATATCATACCTCTCTTTCACTGTACTGCAGAGAGTACCATGGTTTTGCCTGCTCCTCAAATAAAAGGGGCTTTGAATAAGTTTGGAAGAACTGCTGAAGCTGAACAAAAAAGTTTCGTACATTTAGCTTACTCCACTCATGAAGCATGTCACTGATAGTTTCTAGCATGTACTGCCCTGCTATATATCTTCCCCTCAATAAATCAGGCTTTGTTTGTCCAATCCAGTTTTTGAACTTTTCAACCATACCATGTGGAGGCTTTGCACATATTATGTCATCATACTGGTGCCATTCCCCTGCAACACAAAAAAACAAATAACAATTTATTGCCAAATTAAAAAGCATTGGAGTTTCCTATCAATAAAAATTAAATGCTTACAAAATAAAAACTGTTTCAGTACCTTGTTGTGTAAGTAGGTTTTCTCTGATTGAAAGACATCGATCAACAATGCCCTTTGCATCATCTTTGTAGATATGTTCATATTCATATTTGCCATGCTTGAGAACAACATATTTATAAGGAATATAATTCCTAACATTCTTCTTGCTAGTTTGTAGTTTTCCATGCACAAGATACCCATCCTGTCTTAGGTCTCTGTAGATAAGGAACACAGTGAAAGAAATCAGAGCTTTACTTAAATGTTAATGTTACATGATTATTTTTTTTTTTGCTATGTATTCATGGTAATGCTAATTCATTTTAGTCTGCTCCTAACAGATATGTACATGTACGTGAATGGAGGCTGAAGTATCATTAGCAAATTGGAGGACATTGTATTAACATCAGTCACTCATTAACAAAATGAAATGTGAAAAAACATTCCTTAATTACTTAAATATATAGATTGGTTAGTAGGTGGCTATTCTGGATATTGTGCTTATGCAATAAATCTATTACCCAATCAATGAATGAAAGTAAAAAAAGGTGCTGTTTTTAATGGCTTACCTTGTTATTTCCATTTTCAAAACATCCTTATTCCAATTCTCTGCTAAAACACCTGATCTTATAACAACAGAGTCTCTTGTTGGGTCTATGTTAAAGTCTTTGGATAAGATGGCATGAAAGAAAATGGTGATGTCTTTGGGATCCTGTTGTTGGTATGATGTGCTAATAGATTGAATTGATAAACAAACTTAGCAAAGCATACAATTACAAGAAATCAAACAAGTAATAAATTCTGATTAAATTAAAAAACTGTTCTTTAATGTTTAAAAGGGAAGTGAAATCTCTAGAGATTTAGCTAAACATACTGGTTCTGGTTGTCCTTTTTCTTTTTTGATGATACTTCTTGAAAACCAACTTCATTATTTTGGACTGAAGGGACACATTTCTCCTGAGGCAAAGGCTTCTCAGTGTTAAATCCTTGTTTAGGGGTCTCTTTGTCTCTTGTGTTCTGTTGGTCATTTGTTTCCTTTTTTTGTGCTTTGACGTCTTCATGTTTAGCTTGCTGTTTGTTGCTGATGTTGCCTGCTTTGGGTTTTGCAGCAGTTCCTTCCTAGAGTTGGATAAATGTTTATGTAACATAAAATAGACCAAAATAAATTACTAGGAAAAATTATTTTTCAAGTTTTTTAAGAGTAATTCATACCTCATTATTATGTGGTCCAAATAATTTCTTGCTTTGCTGTTTTTCACCCTGTCCAGCGGTACATTGCAATGTGTGTGTTTCCTCTTTTGTGCTTTTAGTAGTATTTGAAGGCTGCAGAGGAACTGAAGATTGCTGATTCAAGTTTTCAGTCTGTGATTTCACAAGGTCCTCATGAGAATTAGTATCAAGTACCTCAGTGTTCCAATTACCTGAAGGAGGCAATATGTCAGCTGTGGAAGACTGTGTTGCTTCATTCACACTAGGTGGTGATATGTTCTCATTTTGGTCTTTTATCTGTGGTTGAGTTGCAGAATCTGACAGGGTACACTCTGCAGACTGCAACTCGTTATCTGGTCTCGGGGGTAAAAAATCATAATTAGCAAACTCTGTCTTGAAATTATTCATAGGATTAGGCTCAGAAGAACTACTATTCACTTTCATCTCAACATGTTCTTCAGTGAATTGGCACTTGACAGAGTCTGGCCCCACATTACTCTGGCTCGATGCTTCGGATGAAGAGGAGCTTATTCCAGGTGGTGCTGAAAATGACTGGCTGGTGCACTCACTCTCCTCACTTCTTGTATTCCCTGGCAAACCATGGGTACTTGGAAAATCTGAAGAGGAAGTTTGATGAGACTGGAAAAACATTCTATCCTGAACATGTGGTGATGTCTTTGTGTTTTGGGAATCATTAGACAGCCTAACTTTTTTTTCATTTGCTTTTTCAGAAGACAAACTGGCGCCATCTTGTGGTACATCTTCTTTATTAGTAGAGATTTCATTGTGTGTTCTTTCAGAGGCATAACCACCTTTATCTTGGCTTATGTCAGTCAGTGATGAGGTGAGACCTGGATTTGAAATTACCTGAGGAGAACAGAGAACAACAGGGCCATTGACACTTTCTAAAATTTTCCCAACAGTGAAATTCCATGACAGCAGCCATTTAAAACCATGTCACTGGTAACGTCTGGCTCCAAATACAAGCTAATTTCATTTTTAGATCTTTTAAGTTTGGTGCGACCAACTCTGAAACTCACAAGCAGTCCTTTTACAGGCTTTACTTTTTCTCTGACTCCATCTCCTAGAAACTTGGCGCAATGTTCTGAGTTGGTATTAGTGTCTGGATCTGGCAGGTTTTGGTCTACCTCTTTTCCTTGATGGGCCATTTGTTCTGGGGACTTTCCACCTGAAAAGTAAACAGTTCATACATGGAGGCAGCATAGAGCTCTAAATTTGATAGAGCCATAACATGAGTTTTGAAATAAATAAAATTTAGACTAAATCATTATACATACTATTAAACTTAAAAGCCTTATACGAATTCATGTAAATAGTGCATTAGTTACTGTCATATAAATGCTTAGAAGTAGTCGATATAAAATCCCTCACCTGTACCTGTAGTGTTGGGTGGCTGGGCGCTCAGGTTGAGTCCGCACTCCGGGCAGAAACGGAAAGACGCCTTTACAGCGCACTGACATTCCGGGCACTGCATCTCCAAACCAAGGAAATAATACGGGTAGCCCCCAACTACAATCAAAATCAAGTGAAGCAAACAAAAGCAAAACCTAAGCGCACTGAATAAACTCCCATATTTGTGCAAAAAGGCTTTGTTCTACTATCCTGAAAAAGGCTTTCAGTCGAAAATACCAAGACATTAAATAAAAAGTCTGAATATCTGATGTAGCGCGCGAGACCGCTCGTGTCTTGTGATCCACAGGCAGAGAAGCTCTGACTCCAAAGCTGGGCAGAAGTCTATCGACCAAAACAACTACGTTTCTAAATAGTATGCCAAACAAGCACAGTGGTGAAATCTGCTGTACTTCAGGCACACTATTTAGTAAGGTAGTAAGCTAGTAAAGGACCTAGACTGAGTTTCGATTTTCGAAGATACGACTGCTACTTTCGTTTTCTGTCTCATGGGTGTGGGCTTTGTGTATCAGGAGTAGGGCTTTAAACGACGTCATCCTACCTGACGGAGGCTAAATAAACGATGTAACATATATACAAATGATATATACAAAGCTGGAAGCAAACAATAGCAGCCTATATGATAGCTATCTTTGTATGCTGTACCATTAAGTTTTCATGAAAATTAACATTAAGATTTGGAACTAAAGCCCAAACCTGTTTCATCATGATAATAACCCTGTGTACATACCAGGCTGCATGAAGACATGGTTTGCTAAGGCTGGTGTGGAAGAAATTGAGGGGCCTGCACAGATCCCTGACCTTAACCTCACTGAACACTTTTGGGAAGAAGTGGAACGTTGGAACTGAACAGGAACGGCTGTATGGAAATCCCCATGCTCCAAAATCAAGTGGTTAGCCTTTCCAGAAAAGTGGAAACTGTTATAACAACAAAGTGGGGAAGGAGGTATGGGAACTAACTCTGTGTTAATGCCCACAATGTGGGAATAGGTATATATGGCTGTGGTGGTGAGGTGTTCACATACTTTTGGCCATATTGTGTATTAGTTCTGAAATTTTTATATAATTAAAAAAATAAAACTAGCAAGAGTTAATTTTTTGCTTGATGATTTCCAAACTCCTTCATATAATTTCACATGAAGCCATGTTATTTCTATTAGGTAGTTTCACTCCAAGAACAAGAGGTCTGACTTTCACTTTGTTTTTTTTTAAATCACATGATGGTGGTCGACAACTAAAATCAACTAATATCAGTTTTGTTATGGTTGACAGGGGCAGACCAGATCTCCAGGCCATAGGGGGTCCCCATTCTCCTAAATTTAGATAGTGAGTCATGTAAAATAAGAGTGTTCTGTAAATGTAGATGTTAAATATAAATCTAAATGTAAATTCTAAACATTATCAAGATATTAAATGTAAATTTTACATATAAATCCAAACATTAAATATAAATATCAAATATAAATGTTTATGATACACAATAAATACCATGGTATCATGATATTACAGTAGCCACTTGTTTTGTTTTACACCAGCCTTGCATTAGGCCTGGTTGGAGATGCTGTTGTTTAATGCCACTGTGTATGTATTTGCTTCAAATAAACATCTGGGTGAGTGCAAATTTAAAGAAAAATAAAACACTAATGGCTCAAACAAATTAATGTGATGGTACATATTTGCCCTATTGTTCTTAAAATGACATGCATCCAGTCTACTGTCTTCAGTTGCATTTCAAGAAATTTAAATCAATTCAATTTTACTTATAAAAGGTTTATAAATATTTCACAATGGGCATAGCCACAAAGCAGCCTTATAGAAATCCGGGTATAGATTTAAATTTGTCCTTAATGACTGAGCCAGAGGAAGCGATGGCAAGGGAAATCTCCCTCGGTCGACATGGGGGAAAACCTTGAGCAGAACCAGATTTTTAAAAAAGGAACCTTCTAGGTTAAACTGGATAGAGAGATTATAAGTCATTACTCAGCTAAAACAGCTTGTAGTCAATGAAGGCCAAATTGAGAAAAGTCAGAGTCCACCACACCACACACACATAGCCTACTGCACTTTTGCTTTTCCTGCTTATAGTTTGCACAAAACAAGGACTTTATTTAATGACTTTTTGTCATGGGAACAGAATTGATAGCCTTGCTGCGCATATTCTTACTTACTTTTTTCCTTTTCTTTAGGCCTACTAATTTTATTCATCTATTTTTCACTCACTGGCATTTATCTTTTGATAAGTGATTGCTCTTACCATGCTTGTAAGTTTATATGTGGCTATTAAAATAAAGAAAAGTGCTTGTGATTAACTCCAAGCTAGGATGTACATAAAAAATAAAAAAAAATGACGTCTGCGCAATGCGTCTGCAAAAGCGCAGGCGCTGCGTGTGACGTAAGCGAAGCGCGACCAATGGCATTGGAGATGTACGCAGGACAATTGCGCAGTTGCATCGTGAAGAGTGCAGCCATTATTTTTTTTTTTTGGTGCTTCACTGTTAACTACACGTTGTAGACTAAGCAGAAAAGAACTATATATGATACCGCGAATCTTTTAGCTAAGCTCTTTCTTAGCTCTTGCTAAGGTGAGATTTCTGAGGCACTTTTTAGGGAAGTCCTCGCGGGAATCCTGAGGAGAGAGAGGCTGTCTGTTAGTGCGTAGTTTTTAAGCCCACCATAACACGGAACCATAACATTATTAACACGCACTGTTTCAGCCCCAGTGCAGTGATGGACGTATCGTTGAAAATCGAGTCACCTGAAAGTGTTATGCCTCCATCCTGCGATGAAAGTCCGTCTGCAGCTGAGTCGACTGCGAGCATTTCTTCTGTAATTGCGGCTCATCATGTCGAGCAGCTTAAGGAGCCGACTCCTGTGTTACTTTGTGAGTGGTACTGGTTACACTTTGTCCAGTAGTCACGAAAACAGCGTCGAGTTTCAAATTCTACAGAAATTGCCATTATTAGCTGCCATATTGACCCTTTTGCTTTCTAATACTATGAAGCAAAATAAACCTCTGTCTCTAACTGTCTTTATGTGTTCATGAATTGCAGACCCTATCAGCTTAAACAGTGCTGTATCTGTATTTAGAGACCAGAAGGTACCCCATGGTGAGTCTTTTCATATAGGCATATATAACACAGTATCAACACATTGCATGCAAGAATACAGTAAACACATGAACATGTAACTAAACCATAACAAAGTATATTAGTATTATTATTTTGTGACTAGGGATTCATCAATACTGACACTGATACCAGGTATCAGTGTGATATCCCACACTTTTACTCATATTTGTCAAGAAGCTCTGATACCACTAGCATCTGATACCACGTGATACTACGCGACATAAGCCTAATGCATGTTGCAGCACTAATCAACAGATGACATAAATTGACAGCCATCTGGACATATTTCACAATTAATCATTAATAAAGCAAAGCACATTGTGCTTGAAAATATCAAGAGGTCCTCTTCCTACAATACAAGTAACCCCATAAAACACCTTATGTCAGTGAAACACTATGTTTAGTAGAGTATGTCAAGTCGGTGAGGTGAGCACAGAGAACAATTAAAAATAAGCACGTAAAGGTGTAGGTATAAGTGTTGAGTAGTAGCACTGAGTAGTAGATCATGATAGCACTTCAGATCTGTGACTACCAAGATACCTTGCATTCATTTTTAATTACCGCACTCGCTGATACCTCTTTGCATACTCAGGTGGGTTAATCTTGTGCGCTGTATTAAAGATACTGTTTAAATGGCATAAAATCCTCAACATGACACTCAGAACAAGGAGTTTATTGTGAGTAATGCATAGCAACCAATTTAAACAGTGAATTTAAAATGTTCTATAATGCCCATAATTGCTTATGGATTAAGTTACACATAACTAAGTAGGTTACTCATTTTGGTAACAGTGTCAGTATTGACAAGTACTGAGAAACATACACTCAAACTCAGTCAGAAATATATTGTATCATTGCATTCCTAATACTGACCAATATATACTTTTCACAGTTGTTAGCAGGGAGGAAGCAAGAAAAGGTACCGTGGCACGTGGCTATCCTGAGGCAGTGTCCACTTCATCCGAGTTCACCCACCGTGCTATTGTGCACCTCATTGAAGCAATGCATCGTTGCTGGGATGTCTATGGCTCCCATGAACGCTCTCGTCTCTTCCAGAATGTCCAGAGTGAGCTGGAGAACCTTGGCCACTCACTGCCAGTTGAAAAGATCAGAAGAAAGTGGAACAACCTCATTGTCACATACAAGAGAGTAAAAGAGCGCAGCAGGTTGGGCAGAGGCCAGGCCAAGACCTCATGGGAATACTTTGAGGTGTGTTGAGTTGTCTAATACACTGAATGAAATAATTATTGTAGCTGTAAGCTTGGTTAGTTTTGTTATTCCATTGAAATTCTTTTTACATGATTTTCATCATCTAATTTTTTGTGTCGCTTCACATACCAGATGATGGACAAAGTGTTAGGAAAAGCTAAGATCAATCAGAGTGACCCTGCTTCAGCCACTCTTGTTGGATTTGCAACCACAGCTAAAACAGCTGTAAGGTCTGAAGAGCACCAGCCGCACAGTGTGTCAGTCGCTGCAGTCGCCACCCCTTGTTTGCTCCCTAGTGGACTCTTCACCACACCTTCCCCACTTCCTACCCTGGTGACATCCCCAATGCTTTGTAACACATCTCCAAACCCAAACCAAAGCCCTGCATGTAGCACTGACACTTCCATCCCCACTGTTTCCCACAAACCTGCTTCCAAGATCACAAGGCAGCCACTGAAACGAAGATTTCGGCACCTTCAGCTCGGCTCAATGGCCTCTCGCCTTGCCCAGCAGCAGGGGCATACAGGTGAGCGCACTGCCCTTCTTCGCAATTTCATCACCAGTCATGAAGAACGCGCACGCCTGGATGAGCAGCGTCAACGCAAAAAGGACGCACGTGAGCGGCGCCAGGAGAGAACACTGGGTAGCATGGCTGAAGCAATGGGAAGGATGGCAACAGCCTTGGAATTAATCTCATCCAAGCAAGACACCATCATCGCCCTGCTCCAGAGACTGTCTGATAAACATTAAGGAACAAATCAAAAGGCGATGTTTTTTTAACAATATGATTTCATTAGATTCAGATGGACGTATGTATATGTGTGCAGTGTTGTTTTTGCTTTTTGCATTTATTGTTGGTTATTAATTACACGTAAATGTAGATGTTACTGAAATGCTGTAACTGGGTAAGGCATTTTTCATTTTTTTTAACCTACATTAATTTCTTAAGCATACTACATTTTTCAATACAGTACTGCTACTAAGCACCTTAACTGAATTTACCTTGTTTAAGTTAAGTTAACAAGTAACACTTATGTGCTGTAGCACTGAAATATGCACAGAGCAAATAAAAATGAAGTTATTGGTTTTAATTAAATACTCATGTCATTTATTTCACAGGTGTTAAGAACATATCTTCATTCCAATTATGTGCTAACAGAAACAAATAAACCTTTTAAGTGAAATAGGCTTTTCAGCTAATTAAACAATGCACTTTTGCAAAAACAAAAAAGAGTAAAGTCTGTAAGGACTTTAAAAAAAACTTTACTATAAGCATTAAAACCATGAAATTTTTGTATTGTGTCCTACCACATATTCCTTTAACTTCAATAACCGAACTATTAAAGGGATTCATAGCATGAGTAAATACTACTTAGCTGTATATGTATAAAATATGGTAAATTACTTTTTCAGGTTGTTGTTTGCAAACCTTGATTATATTATGTGATGTACAGCACAAAAGAAGTCATAAGCTAAACTTTTTTCACCACTATTTTGAGAGAACAGCTTTAAACAAGTTACATAAGGCAAATTGCCTATGTTTTTAAAGCACATAATAGCCAGAGCCTCAAATAAAGTGTCATATATCTGAAAACAAAAACAAACAAAAAAACCATAATTATTAATGATATTAGCCCACCCTTGAATAGTGTGGTCCCAACTGCACAATGATCAGAGTCACAAATTTGTATTGGGTCCAGCCTCATAGACATGATGAATAATTATTTGTGTTTGTTTGTTTGTTTACACTTCATCTAGATTAGAGTTCTGACTATTCGTCAGCATCTATCCCTGAATTCAAATTAAATGTAGTGGCACATCAAGCTTCATGCACATATTTGCATCCTGAAACATGACTCATGAGGATAGTTGAAGTTGGTCAGTTGTAATTGCACACAGCTCAATAAAACTGACATAAGATGGTGGGGAAATTGAACAAATAACAGGTCGTTTTTTTCTAGTTATTCAGAGTATGACTAACATACAAATACTTTACTGTGCAACTGCAGATTACACAACGAAGACCTCTTCGTAGATCATGATTTTAATCCTGTTCATATACAAAGCCGTCGTGTGTGTGGTATACAATTCAAGTAAAAATGAATATCATATAGGCCCACTGCATTTCTGAAAAAGCTGACTTTTTCTTTTAGTAACAGAATGGAAGTGAATTTATGGTTAAACAGATCTATACAACAAATAAAATGAAATGCCTTGAACTTCTTTCTGTATAGTGACCGCGTGGCCTAATGGATAAGGCGTCTGACTTCGGATCAGAAGATTGAGGGTTCGAGTCCCTTCGTGGTCGTATTTTTTCATTCCCAGCGTAAAACCTCTATCATACATTCATACATACATAAAATCGTCTTATCATACATTTCACAAAAAATGTCATACCTAACAGAACAAAAAAAAATATTCATCAATCACCAATAATGGGTAGGTGAACAAATGATAAAGACAAATAGTACGTATGGTGAACATTTAAGCAGCATAGCAGAGTGGCGCAGCGGAAGCGTGCTGGGCCCATAACCCAGAGGTCGATGGATCGAAACCATCCTCTGCTAACATTTTTTTTTTCCTTTAATTGTTTACGCCAAAAACATTACTGTGCACAATATAACTTGTCTCTAACTTAAGCGTTTCACGCGATTAAATAGTACCTTTGCCTTTAACTATTAATAATAATTTTATTTAATAATTCAGTTTGGAATTCAGAATGCAAAACATATAGTTTTTACAATTAAATTTATTTACTATAACCCAGAAAAAGTTACATAATACATAGTAATACTGTTAATAACTTTTATCACTTTGGAGTTTAAATATGTATGAGAAAAGGAGAAGATTCTTCCATCAGGTATAATAAAACTTGAAAAGAAAAAAAAAAAACTGTAACTGTAACTCAGTCGAAATTAACCTGTCGTGCTTGCTTCGTTGAAGAATGGATCTTTTTCTGTTTGAGCCTTGCTAAATTTCTTTTCTCTAACCTGTGGAAAAAAAGAGATAAATAAATGTATAGTCTAATATACAGTGGCTTGCATAAGTATCTTATTCATCCCCTTGATCCTTTCCTCATTTTTGTAGTGTTGCATCCTGGAACTTAAATGGACTTAATTGGGATTATGTTACTCATCTACACAAAATAACCCATAATATTGAGGGACTGTTGGGATAAATCAATATAGTCTGCAAAATTATTTACCAATACGAAATGTAAAAAGTGTGATTGCAGAAGTATTTACCCTTGTCGCAGTGAAACCCCTAAATTATTTCTGGTGTAAGCAGTTTCCATCAGAAGTCACATAATTAGTTATATGGAGTTTACCTATATGCAGTTATTGTCATATGATCTCAATACACCTGCCCGTAGAGGTCACCATATTTTTAGGGAACACACCTAAACAAACTGCATCATGAAGACCAAGAAGCTATCAAAACAAATCTGGGACTGTTCTGGAAAAGCATCAATCAGGATTTGGTAATAAAAAAAATCCCTTTTAACATCCAGGGAACAAAATTAAATCTATTATTTAAAAAGGTAAAGAATATGGCACAACAGCAACTCTGCCTAAAGGGTTTTCTTAAAGCTGTTTTCAATGCCTTCGATTCCAAAAACTATCCGCAACAATCTGGTGACATCCTAAGCCATAGATCTTAAAATTGTAACATGAAATTGAAGATATTTTATCAAAGTTTCTACACTTTTGACAGATCCATTCCATTTTCATATGGTTATTCCATGTGTAACAGGTTATTCCATGTGTAACAGTGTCTCAAAGCCGGCCACGTATGATATGTGAATGAAGAAAAAGTACGAGATGGGTTTCAACAGAGTACTTGTTGATTTTGTTGAACAGAGAGCTAACAGGTAGGAGTGATTTCAAAACAAAAACAATGCGTTCAATTCTGGGGAGGGTAAGCCGGCCCATTTAAGGAGGGCATTAATCAGAGAAGCAACCGATGGGGATGAATACTTACAAGGCAAAATACAGTTATTAAATGCCAGCATGTTATTGCTTTGTTGTGACTGGCTATTTTAATAAGTTGATATTACTAATACTTTTCTTAGCATTTGTCAGATAAACCTTTTATCCCTCAGGGCGAGATCCTCTGCTGATGGCTCTGGTGGGCGCTGACTGGCTTCACTAAGGATTTCAGAGATTTTCTGTACACAGTCATCCAGGTTCCTCTGTTGGCTTCTACTAACCTCTGAAGTTACTATTAACTCACCAGCTTTATTTATCCGAGTTTTATTCTGTAAATGTAGGTAAAGTTAGAACAAAGAGTTAATGGATTAACAAATACTGATGTCTATTAGGCAAAAAAAAAGCACACATGCTTATAAGCAGCCATCTCATTCATTCATTGCCTTCACCTCACTCTCAGCTGAAAACTAACCAAATGTGATGAATGTAGATAAAACATTAGATTTTTTTATTAACAAATAAAATCTTCTGTTTGTACAAAATACTGTTGGCTCACACTGTACTACTTTAGGAAGAAAATCATACCCCGTTTACACTTGGTACCAAAAACTGGAGGCCTGGTCTCCATAGCAACCCGAGGACGCAAAGCATTTCCAATAGGTCTTTCTTGCAGGTCGGTTTTTTAAATATTTCTTTATATCCAATAATATTTCTCGCGGGTAGACACGAACACCGTTCACTTGGTGTCCATGTGCCGCCGGAGTCACGCCAAGAAAAAACTAAACAAAACAAAAAGGCACAACTTTCAGATCCGGAGAGGCCACTGCGACCTGCGGCCGCGCCGCCATTACGTCAGTTGTCACATACCTTCTGTAGTGTAAACGCTGATGCGTCCCGATGCGTCCTCAACACGGACATAACAGGAAAATGCGTCATTAATGCTGGACGCAGTGATTGTTTTGGTAACAGCACGACACGCTAGAAAGAAATGGAGCGGAGCACTGATGTACGTGGTTGGAGTGCAAGAAAATAATGAAGGTATGTTGCAGGTTTTACATTTTAATATAATTTAGCGCCTGGACCATTGACCTTCTACTGAAAGTGATGTAGGCAGTAACAAAATCTGAACAAACGTGGTCAGCTGGACACTTTGGAGACGCATGATAAACACAAGTGTAAACAGCAGTATCTTAGAAGTCCATTTGTGAACTGAGTGCTCAAGACGCATTTTAAAACCAAGTGTAAACAGGGCCTCAGACATATCACTGTTTCTGTGCAGACAGCACAACGCCATTGTCTCTTTCCTTACCTTTAAGAATATCTCCTTTCTCACCTCCTCCGGAATCCATTCTGCTGTTTGAACCTGAAACCGAACCTCTGCTTTTGTATTGACTGTGAAGGTGATGACAAAATAACAGACAAATAAAATCTTTTTTTTTTTTTTTTTTTGCTTGAGCAAAATTTTTTATTTTAATTTTTTCAAAATTGACTCACAAAATACTCATGATACAACCTTTGTTTACATGTTGACCTCCTGGTCCGCTGCTCCGACTGTAAGTTATTTTAAGTTTATCTGTTATAACATAAAGTATTTTAAAACAAGATTTTAAACACACTGTAACGGTTATTAGTCAAAATGTTATGAATATCACGTACCAATTGGGATGTCAACAGGCTGATCACCCTGTTGAATATATAGAGCTAATGAGTTATATTTTCCTTTAATTAAACACCGGATTAAATAATAATAAAAAAAAAAACAGCATTTCAATCAGTCTAAGTCAAAGTCGATCTGTTCTTACCTGTGAATTATCCGAGTGCTTGGCCAGGAGCTTTTGGCCACTGCCTAAATGGCGAATTAAAAATGTATCGCAAGTTAATCTATATAATATTTGTCGTGACAGTTCAGCCCTGCCTGCTCGCGAGAAACATAAACAACATGCTGTTATGGGAGCCGCCATATTGATTTGGGTTTGAAAGCTACGTACCACTTCCGGGTAATATTTTGCTAAACAAAAATGTGCATAGGAGGTCTAATGAAAACATTGCATTCCCTCAGATGAGTACATGCTAAAAAGATAACGATGTAACTGTTTGCACCTTGATTATTGATTTGTGGATTTAAAAAGAAAGCATAAGTCCATAAACCATACAAAACTGTGTCTAAACAGGAGCTCTCTTTTTAGTTAATGCTTACATGCTTATAATATCTGAGTCTAGAGGCTCGCCATTACACCACGGAACCCCGTCGGAAAACCTAAGCTGTTGAACGTGCGTATATATGTCTCCTCTGGGTAGTGTACATGTCTCTGTTTTGATAAATTAAAATATACATAAGAGGACAAATGTACAAATAAAAATAAATAAAAACATAGTAACACGATGCAATCGTATGTACTGAATAATGGACTATCTGAATAATAATTGAATAGTAATGAATTTAATAATAACTTGATTTATAATAAATAAGGCAACCTCCTGTAACCTATGTATTGAATAGAGGGTTGTTTAAATAATAACTACACACTGAAATTGCTTCGTAATAAAGACAGGTTCCACCGAGATTTGAACTCGGATCGCTGGATTCAGAGTCCAGAGTGCTAACCATTACACCATGGAACCAGTTAGAGCATGCACGCGGGGAAATGCTGGGAAAGAAGAGAGAAACTAGATTTTTTATCTAAACATCTAAACAAAAATCTAAAAAAAGTGAAAAAAAGAAAAAAAATAGATTTTTATACTGCCCAATCTTCTATCACCAAAGTTTTTAAAAGTTTATATAATTCATAAACTGTATATATATCTATGTGAAGGTAAGTTGATTTCAACTTTCCCGATTCGGCTCCTATGTATTTGAATGCAATGTCATTAAAGTCCCTGTTGGTGTAATGGTCAAGCATACCAAAAAAAAATTCCTTATAGTGTATATACATAATCATAACGCATAAGATAAGCTATGTCAAACTTGATTCATTTGACCAATGTTCTTCTTTTTAGTAATGTTGTGGAAGGCTATAAAAGGAAGTTAACACCTCAGTCTATAGTACAGCACATGATTTTCCAGTGAGATCACTTAAAATACACACACACGTATCTTAAGCATGCTGTTGTGTGAGTTGTGAGATTCATAAAATTAGTTATTTTCCCCATGTTTCTAAAAGTGGGTTGATCAAATGGCCATTTACAACTGTTTTGGTTGGTGAATCAATTTTTAGGATTAAAAAGTCTCATGACAAATGAGAGGACTGGGTTTGTGCTGCACACTGCAGATGATTAAAATCAGGATCAAATCAGAATCATTGCAAGCAAATGATCAGATTTGCTCGTTTGTCTGGGTTCACATATTGTATTCATGTAATATTTTCATGATCTTAAAGCCCCATGATGTAGGATTCAACCACCTGAATGCCCCTCCCTTAACCCTCTGTTTCCAAGAGTGTATTAAAACATACACTGTCTACTAGGTGCCTGTAGCGTACTTCCAATTACTTACATTCACACTACCTTGCTTTTTCCGTGCTAAATAATAAGTATGATCCTCCATTTTTCAAAATTTGGATTCTTCAAACGTTAGCCAGCACCAGCAAACACTGATTTCTAGGGTTAGGTTTAGGGTTAGTGGCCATGTAGTGAATGTGTAAATATCATAAACGTTCATTACCACATAAATCACTACATGATAACATAAAGTTTGTTAATCCAATAAGAGTTTACCTCTAAACTCTGTCCTGTCCTAACATTAACACTGTTAAATTTTAAAGACAGACAAGCAAAATATAGCATGAATATTGTATTTTGTAGCATTTCTAGCTAAAACCATGGCCGTGCTACACAAAAATAATTCATGATATTAATATACTATAGTATAATATACTACTTTAATATATATTTTGTATTTTATATAAATAATTAATTAAATATTTAATTTTGTTATAAATAGTCTTTCTATAAAGATTTTCTATAAATATAGAACTACATTAGAAATATCAGCTGGTAAAAACTTCCTGCCACTTAATCCACATCAAAAGCAACCTCAAGGTTATGCAGAACTACGTGAGACAGAATAAGTGTCATGTTTAGAGAATGTGAACCATGATAGCACGGGCTTGATTACTGTTATTTTATAGAGCACATACAGCTCAAAATGTGATCCTGCGACGTCTGATGGACTTGTGTTTTGGCTTACAGGGTTTCTTGAGAGCGGAATTGGATCGCTGCATTCAGAGCCCAGAGTGCTAACCATTACACCACGGAGCCCCTGTGGAGCACGTAAGCTATTACAGGAGCTGCCATGTTGAACGTGCGTATATGTGTAGCCTCTGGGTAATGTACACGTGTATATTTTGATAAATGAAAAATATATATAATAGGTCTAATAAACAAATAAAAATGTACATGCAAGCTTATTTATTGAATAACAGAGTATCTGAAAAGTATTTGAATAGTAATAACTTTAACAATAACCTGATTTATAATAAATGATACAACTGCGTGCAACCTACTTATTTAATAATGGGTTGTTTGAATAACAGCTAAACAATTAAATCACTTCTTGAAAACTGTAGGTTCCACCGAGATTTGAACTCGGATCGCTGGATTCAGAGTCCAGAGTGCTAACCATTACACCATGGAACCAACTAGGCACACTTTCTCAATTCAAACATTATAAAGATATGGTTTGTCGAGGTGGAGCCGGAAGTGGACAATAACTTGCCTCATTGCAACCCTTGTACTGTTAAAGTACATTCTACGGCACATGGTTTCTAATGTTACACTGTTTATTGTTTGAAAATGAAAGAAAATATATTTTTTGTATTGAGTCATTTATTATAACCAGTGGAATCAGTATGTACCTATATACATATATAAATAGAGAAAGAGGCATACACAAATATACAATATAAATAAAAACAGAAGAACATGGTATATATTTTCTATAAAGAATTAGATTATATATATATATATCAAAGAATAAATAGTATACAATTGTTATACTATTAGAGAGATAGTCAAAGAATAAATATTCTATACTGTATAAAATATCCATCTAGATAGAAAAATAGATAGATAGAGTAGACATTAATACAGTAAATCCATACATACAAGTATAAAATACAAAAGGAAATAATAATGTACTATATGCCTATCAGTGTATTTCCATTGGGCCGTGTACTCCACCAGTTTAGTCTCGAGCACCTCCTCTGTCAGCTGGTTGGCTGCTTGCTGAAGAAGGCCACTGTATGAGCGTGGCCCTTCTCTCCCCTCAGAAATTAGCACTCATTCCACCTGGCTGGAAGATGCTGAGATGCTGCTCATTATTCAGGGCTCCACCATGACACAGAACAGCCACCTTTACTGACTCCTTCACCTTGTCTGGAGACAGAGCTCGGGTCCATGGCCTTTTCTCTCCCTTAATTTTTTAGGCCTCCTCACAGTCAAACTAAATGTGGGATCCATTCTGTATGGTATATATATATATATGATCATATACTGATCCCCCTCCATATGTCTCATAGCAGGACCAGGACAACTCTAAAAAGTGAAGCAAGCCTGGTCGGTAACCATGTTTACATTACAAAAACAGTGTGGCCAACACTGTAAACAACACACAGCTTGTTTAGGAAAATTTTTAATTCATAATGTCAGTGAACAAGATGTGATAAAGTTTCATAGAAAATGAGGATCACCCCAGATGGGACTCGAACCCACAATCCCTGGCTTAGGAGGCCAGTGCCTTATCCATTAGGCCACTGGGGCTACACTGAGACTCACAGCTGTATGCAAATAAATGAATGTTTAGAGATTTCAATGCTCATATTATTCGTTTATGTTTCAGTCTCATGTTCGTATAAGATTGTGTTGATTAAAATGTGATGTAAAATACAAACACTAATATTAGCACATAGAAAGTCTGAGCTTTATCTGGGATCTTAACCTTTTTTTTTTTAGCGTTCGTAATATTTAAACACATTTTGATATCTTAAAACATATAGGCCTACATTTTATTGTTTATTTATTATTTATTTATTTTACTGATGCAGTTCTACTGTTTGTTTATTTTACTGTGAACACAGTACATTGCACTGTACTATAAATCCGTGCATATATTTTGTATTTTATTTTCTTCGCTGGCATTTTATTGTCACTGACTGGTTTGGTGTAGGAGCTCTGCCTTTTGCACATTTCCTCCTTGTATAAACTGTGCAGAAGCTGTTCTGACAATAAATCTACATTCAATAACAGTTAGCTGATGGCTGCAGCTCAGTCAGGAGAGTTTCCACACTACTCCAGTTTGTCACAGCCACAGCGCCTCTCCCCTCTCTGTACCCGAAACAGGCAGATTTCTGCCTTCAAAATGGAGACAATTCAGGCTGAAATCATATGTTAGCTAGGTGGCTAGTTAGTACTCTTAAAATACAGCATCTACAATCCGTTGCTCTCGTTGATTATTTTTCCTGTGGTTGTTTCGCGATAGCTTCCTGTTGAGAAAGGAGGGAGCACAGGACAGGACAGGACAGGACAGGAGTGGAGCGCTTGGTGATACAGCAAAGCCAAACCCCATATAGAGCCTAGTTAGAGGAATGGTGTCTTTTTGGATAAACTCAAGTAGGAGATTTTGACAGTTTCGGGTTCAGTAACTTTCACGCACCATGAATTTACTGCCATCCAACCCTCACGGAAATGGACTTCTGTATGCTGGATTTAACCAAGACCATGGTAGGATGTTTTTGTGTTGTTCCTGATAAGATAAGCTAGGCTAGGCTAGGCTAAGCTAACTAACGTCACCATCGCTATGCCGTGAAGGCGACAGCCCTTTAGCAAGCTAGCTAATAGTTTTGCGCTCGACTTAGTGAAGATAGCTGTATATTTTGAATGATGGCTGTCCATGTGCGTGTTTATATTGAATATCTAAAGTAGCCAGATGAAAAAAATATCGGTTGATATAGTTGCCCTTATCCGATTTGTTAATGACGGTTCAATTAGTTCTCTGTTTGTTAGGTAGATAGCTAGCTAACTGGCTAAATTTGGTTTGTTTATACCCCGAATATGTTTTGTTTTTATTAAGAAACGCCAATAGAATGGCTTGAGCAAACAAACGTTGTCAGGTTGAAAGACTTTATGGCGCAAAACATCTGAATATTTGTTTACTTGGAAAATGTATAACGTTATCTCCTGTAACTGACTGGAGATCTAAAAGTTTCTTTGTTTTATTAGTTAAAAATAATATGAAAAATCACACATTGTTCTTTTTTCTCTTCGTCTTCAGGATGCTTTGCATGTGGGATGGAAAATGGCTTCAGGGTGTACAACACAGATCCTCTTAAAGAAAAAGAAAAGCAAGGTGACTGCTGCTGATTGACATGTGACCTGACAGGTCACTAACCTTACTAAACTTAATCACTGTGTCTGCTGCAGAAGATACCTTACTGAGATGTACATAATCATAATGCATAAGTCTATAAGTATAAGCTATGTCAAACTCGATTCATTTGAGCAATGTTCTTCTTTTTAGTAATGTTGTGGAAGGCTATAAAAGGAAGTTAACACCTCAGTCTACAGTCCACCACATGATTTTCCGGTGTGATCACTTAAAATACACACACACACACACGTATCTTAAGCATGCTGTTGTGAGTTATGTGATTCCTAAATTAGTTTTTTCCCCATGTTTCTAAAACTGGCTTGATCTTAATTTAAATGGCCATTTACAACTTTTGGTTGGTGAATCCATCTTTAAGGGTTCAAAATTCTCATGACTAATGAGGGGACTGGGTTTGTGCTGCACACCGCAGCTTATTAAAATCAGGAGTTTGATCAGGTTTGCTCGTTTGTCTGGGTTCACATATTGCATTCATGTAATATTTTCAGGAACTTGATGCTCCATGATGTAGGATTCAACCACCTGAATGCCCCTCCCTTACCCATCTGTTTCCAAGAGTGGATTAAAACATACAGTGTCCACTAGGTGCCTGTAGCGTACTTCCAATTACTTACATTCACACTCCCTTGCTTTTTCCGTGCTAAATAATAAGTATGATCCTCCATTTTTCCCAAATTTGGGTTCTCAGATTTGTTAGCCAGCACCAGCAAACACTGATTCCTCTTTTTTCTTCTTCCTCGTTTTCCTTTCTCTCCTGGGGCTTCCTTCCGGACTCGCGCTGCCACTTGTAAAAACATGGAAGGCGCTCTATAGAGGTTTGTCTGTTCTGGGCTACTGTGTCAGCGCAACATTGCGGTTCTGTAGAGGAGGACCCGTGCCTTATGTACATATAAATAGCTCATTATACACCAATGAGAACATACGTAATGAGTTCTATTATATTATATCCATTTCTGCTAATAGATACCCTCAAAATCCTACTTGGTGGACCTTTAAAGGCCATTTTGTGGAGCATGTATTTCTGTGCTTTCTTGCTCTGGTTTAGTAAATATATCATGCAAATACATTATATGGCCAAAAGTATGTGAACACCTGACTATCACACCCATATATGTTTCTTCTCCAAACTGTTGGCACAGAGCACACAACTGTCAATACCTGACCTGCTTGTGGCTGAATGAGCAGAAATTCCCACAGCCATGCTTCAGAATCTAGTGGAAAGCCTTCGCAGAGCATTGGCGGTTATTGTAATTGCAAATGGGGGACCAATTCAGTTTTAAATAGAATGGGCACATAAGAGTGTGACGGTCGGGTGTCCACATACTTTTGGCCATGTAGTGAATGTGTAAATATCATAAACGTGCATTACCACATAAATCACTACATGATAACATATCTCTTATTGGATTAACAAACTTTTTCCTCTACACTCTGTCCAGTCCTAACATTAACACTGTTACAGTTTAAAGACAGACACTGCAGCTGAAGTAGGCTACAGACCGAAATATCGTCCACTCGGCGTTTAGATTATGGGCCTACGTTGCAAAATATAGCATGAATATTGTATTTTGTAGCGCTTCTAGCTAAAAGCCATGGCTGCGCTAGACAAAAATAATTCATTATATTTAATATACTATACTATACTATAATATACTACTTTTAGTATATATTTTGTATTTTATATAAATAACTAATTAACTATTTAATTCTGTTATAAAAAGTCTTTCTATAAAGACTTCCTATAAATATAGAAATATCGGTTGGTAAAAACTTCCTGCCACTTAATCCACATTAAAAGCAACCTCAAGGTTATGCATAACTACGTGAAACAGAATAAGTGTCATGTGTAGAAAATATGAACCATGATAGCACGGGGTTGATTACTGTCATTTCACAGATTATCTACCGCTCAAAACGTGGTCCTGTGACATCTACTGAAGTTGTGTTTGGCTTACAGAGTTTCTTGAGGGTGGAGTCGGGCATGTTGAGATGCTCTTTCGGTGCAACTACCTTGCACTTGTCGGAGGTGGCAAGAAACCCAAGTACCCACCTAATAAAGGTATGTTCTCCTGCTCAATATGAGCAGAATATCATATTGCACACCTCTGCACATTACAATTAACATGATGTATAACATGAGTTAACATGATATTCAATATAGTGAATGAAAATGCATGAAATCTTGTTTTGGATATATGTTTGTAATAAGAACAGTTTTGAGAATGCAGAACGATGTATGAAGAAATCTGTAACGTAACGATCTAAAAAAATCGTGCAGTGATCCATGTGTCTTTAAATATCCCAGCTGTGCATTTGCATGCCTGAGACAACCACATCCGTATACATGCTCCTCAGCCCTGTGCATCTACACTGTACCTCTTATATGCCTATTACTTAAAAGTACTACATCTGTACATTCTGATTCACCTTTACAAATCATTATTAATACTATTAAAATGTTGCATTCAGATTTACACGTCCTCTATCCAGGCATGAGCTTGATCATATTGATGAGCGGTAAATGAAATGAAGAGGAATTTGACTTTGATTTCAAAAAAGGCCATTGTACTAAAATCATACTTCCTCAATCATTGTTTTTAAAGCCACATATGTTGTATGTTTATCCTTTTTTACTAGTGATGATCTGGGATGACCTTAAGAAAAAGACTGTGATTGAGATTGAGTTTTCCACAGAAGTCAAAGCTGTTAAGCTACGAAGAGACAGGTATGTGTCTTTACTTTCAAGCATAAATTCAAATCTGCCATTCACTCTGATGTCATCAATATCATTAAAGCCCCTGTCGGTTTATTGCAAAAGCAAGAATAACAGCTTTTTTCTGATTTGAGGTGGGTGCGACTACATTTGCTAGAGATGAGCTCAAGCTCAATGCGTTTACGGCTTTACCCCAACAGAGATGACTTCTTTCGAGCGCTCTCGGTCTCTTTTGTGCCCAAGTTTGAGGAAACCGCATCTTCTTACAGTGTTCCGGTTTTATACACAGCTTATACATACAATGTAGTATTCTATGAGAGGTACTGGTGAGCAGTTCTACCTTTTTTTTTTTTTTTTTAAATCACTGATGTGAATGAATACACCAACACAGCATGTAGTGAGTTGTAGAAAACAAGTGCATTGTGGAAGCTCAGCTCTGTCATTGCTACACGCTTTTCTAGTACTAACACTTCAAGTCACGGTTAGTCATTATTTGATCCGACACATCCATACAGTTCTGAACATGCAGGAATAAGGACTTTTTATTTGCGCTTAAATCATAGTTACAGAGATATATTTCTTGAATCTGCTACTGGTAATGCTTGTTTAATGACAGATCTTTAGTTGTTGGTCATTTGAAATCATGTTAAATTCTTAGGTCAAAGCTCTACCCTCGCACACAAGAATCTCGAGCAGCCTTTTGCAAGTCATGCAACTAAGATCCAGGAAGCAAATCTGCCTTGCATCATCTTCTGACTGTAGTGCTCTACAAGACTGATGTGGGAAATAAAAGGAGTCCTGGCTGCATTGCCTTGAAGTGCTCACATCAGCAAATTTAAAGACAGCTGATTAGGGCTGGGTGGTGGTTCATAAAATAACCATCTTTTTTGTTTGGGCTCAGTATTGAAAACATGATTACCTGTGACAGATATTCAGCTATGTTAGCAAAGAAATACAAAATGGAACATATGATTTATCATAGATAAACAGAAAATGACCTTTACTTCACATTGTACATTACAAGACTATATTCCTTTAAAAGTGTAAAAACTTCAATCGGTGAAAGTTAAGAATTCATTTTAACACCCTTACTTTTTTTAAATATAAATAGGAAGCAAGTCATTTATCAAACCATGATGTCAACAGTCAATGTCCGCTAAGCTCACCATTATGTTCCAGTAAGGAAACTAAAAAATCATTCAAATAAAATGAATTTGGGTTTTATCTTTGCTGGTGTGCCAATTGAAGCTAATTCTGCCAAATGTAAATGAGATACTTGTGAAATAATTCCTATCTGGGACATGAGTCTATTAAATATTAAGCTGAACAGTACTCGGTCCTTGTGGTTTTATTTTTTATCTATAGCTGGCCTAACTATATATGATGTATCATGGTTGCTAGCTAACATATCTTTAAGTATTAAGTGAGAATTTGTCTGTTTTTCCAGAATCGTGGTGGTCCTGGATTCAATGATCAAAGTCTTCACTTTCACACATAACCCTCACCAGCTGCATGTCTTTGAAACATGCTACAACCCTAAAGGTATGTCTTATTTCACACTGAACTGAAATATTCACTGGGCCTCATTTATCACATCTGGAAATGCTTTTGTATACCACATCACACTACAAACACCTGCCGGCTTTACATAAGTTTTTTCATACTCGCATGTGTATGTTTGTAAATGCCAATCATCTGAAACTTGCAAAGCATGTTTTTACATTGAGCCGTAAATGATTAGACAGTGAAAGACTGCCTTCTAAGTGCGGCTGTGTGCTAAAACGTCCAGTAATGCAGCTCGGTCCGTGCAGCATATCGGCAACTATAGACGCACACTAATTCTTCCTTCTTTCATATGGCAGCGTTTCTGTTCTCCCGACTGAACTGTTGGTCTTATTTGTCTTACATTTGCTTTATTTAGGCTATTTAAATGTCACAGAATAAGTCATATATAAAATTGAAATAACTCATACAAACTATACAGTTTGAAGCAAATCAAGTTCATGTTAGTGAGTCTACGTTTATGTAGATTTACACAAGCTCACAAGCTCTTGTAGGATAGGAATGTTGTCCTGAACTGAATTTTTATTTCATGTGCAAACGATATATGAATGCATTTGTTCATATCCATTTGTTTCATATCATGAAGCTCTGTGTTATTTTGTATGTTGGTGAAGTTTCAGGTCTTATTAAATGGAATTAAAATTCTGTTATTAGTAGGTACTCACTTGTTTTCTTCCCTAATATTTTCAGATAGTTCATGCAGTTTACTACTTTGATTATTCCTTTGCAGGTTTGTGTGTTCTGTGTCCAAACAGCAACAACTCATTGCTAGCATTTCCCGGCACCCACTCTGGACACGTGCAGATAGTCGACCTGGCCAACACAGAGAGGCCTCCGGTGGACATCCCTGCCCATGAGGGAGCTCTGTGTTGTATCGCCCTCAACCTCCAGGGCACACGGATAGCCACAGCTTCAGAAAAAGTGAGAAACAGATGTAGACGTACTGATACATGCATGAAGATTTTAAACAATTTTGCTCTCTGAATTGTTTCTGTGTAGTGTAGGTGTTTATGGTCTAACTTGGTTTTAATTTCTTCAGGGAACTTTGATCAGAATATTTGACACATCCGCGGGTCATCTGATTCAGGAGTTAAGACGAGGATCGCAGACTGCCAACATATATTGGTGAGTTGTCAGTTATTTTATGTTATGACTCAAATCCACATTCAAATGTTTATATTAAGTAACATATTTAATGCCTGTGTTTTCTTGCAGCATTAACTTCAATCAGGATGCATCCCTCATCTGTGTGTCGAGTGACCACGGGACTGTTCACATCTTTGCTGCAGAAGATCCCAAAAGGAACAAGCAATCAAGGTTCGGGTCAAAATTTGAAGGCATTTTGCTGGACATTTCTATAAGAGTCGTTAACTGTTCCTCCTCGTGGATTCACTGCTTCTCATATGCAGCGTTGTTGCCTTTTTGTTTTACAGCTTGGCCTCAGCCAGTTTCCTACCCAAGTATTTCAGTTCCAAGTGGAGTTTCTCAAAGTTCCAGGTCCCATCTGGCTCACCCTGTGTCTGTGCCTTTGGAACTGAGCCCAATGCAGTCATAGGTGAAGAGGACTTGTGTGTTAATTTAGCAGCCTTTAGTTAAAAATTAACTACTCAGGTGTGACATAGTGATATGAAAACCCCAATCCTGGTCTGAGAAAACAGAAAAACCACAGGCTCCTTTCATAGTTTACAAACATTTGGTTATAAATGAATTTGTGGTAAATCATTTCCATTGCAAACAGTTTGCTGTCCTACTGAGCACTTTTACTAACTATTACTTTTTCTACCATCCTTTATCCAGCCATTTGTGCTGATGGCAGCTATTACAAGTTCCTGTTCAACCAAAAAGGGGAGTGTTCCAGGGATGTATATGCCCAGTTCTTGGAAATGACTGATGAGAAGATCTGAGCACAGACCGTACTTGGATTCAGTTGATTTTTTTTTTTCATTTCCTGACATCTCCGAATTTGAAGAATGTCGGAGGAATAACTGTATGTGGCATTCCTGACTCCCTGGTGCAGGAAGACTGAGATCTATAATCTCACTAGCCAGTTTTTAAAGAACTTAAAAGAAACTCTGACCACTGGAGAGATGGATGAATAAACTGACCGCAGTCAATCAGTGGAGTGAGAAGAGGGAAACTATTTTTGAAGACAACAGTTGCTTTTTAAAAGGTCTTCCATGTGAACTGCTGTTTTATAAGCATAGAGTTGGCTAGAAGAATATTTGTCCACTAACTAACCTACTATAGTGAGTGCCTCTGTCATTACTGAAGAGGAAGGATGAGTGTATGCTTATTCACCAGTCCTAATATGTATGTGCATTAATATTGGTAGCCTTAGGTTTTGTTTTACCTGTTGTATAAACACAAAATGCCAGGCATATGTAACTGTAACAATATATTATAGTACAACCGAACAACAATTACAATGTAGATATGTTTTTTTTTTTATTCATTATTACTTACATGTATGTGCAATTTTCATTCATTGTTTTTCACAAGTGTTGAGAGTTAATGTCAGAACAAATTAGTACTCGCCTAATGCATTTTAATAGTATGTGCATAGCCATGTGCAAGAAATTGATTACAGATAATTTCATAATTAGTTATCAGACAGAGCATCCTGTTAAACCAGAATTTAATCTATATTAAAAATGAAAAAAAAATTGGGTTGCAAAAATTTGGGGTTTGCTTTAAAGGGTTTGCAATTTGAAAAATGAAGGAAGGATGGTATTAATTTCAGTTAGTTCAATGAAAACAATATTTAATCTTTTTTTTCTCTTTTTTCTTATTTTGCCCTACTAATGTGACAGCAAAAATATTACCAAAGTGCCCAACGGTAACATCTATATGTTTGGACTGTATTCATTTAAGTGTTTTCAATTTTTTCCCAGCTTTGTTGGTTAGAAGCTTATGTCATGCTTTTGTCGTGATTGTAAATGTACAAGTGATTATTACACATAATGCAGCATTAAACATGCTGTAAAGTACGCTATGACTGAGTTAAGCAGGGATACATAGCTCACAATGTGTCATGTAACAAATTAAACATGATTGTAAAACCGAGTCTAGTAATTACTTGATCATGCGTGTGCTGATTGGCTAGTCGCAGTGTTGTCACGCCCACCAATTACGTCATGTATTTACTAACGCCAGTAAATGCTGCAAAGAACATTACTGACAGTACAGCTCTACTGAAATTTCTTTCTGCTGTTTTTTTGGTTTGCTTTTTTTTTATTAGGTTAGTCACTAATTACAAAATCAGGTTGTGTTAAACCTTCCGAGTCACTTTTGTATAATAGATAGATTTGAGCATCTGATAAAAGCATGGGTAGTGGAGGTGGCACTGTTATATATTTTCTTCTTCGGAGATCCCTGAAATAATGTCATTTAATAGCAAAGCAAATACAGGCAAAAGGTCGTTTTTTCGTGACACACCAGTCAAAATATCAGAAACAGTGTAATCTGTTGAGTTTATGTTTTCTAGTTAGTTAATACTAAACCATTAACCCATGCTTGTGTCTAACATCTTATAATTGTCAATTGTTGGGCTCAGGTACAATGATGAGAGGTCTTTTAGGACAAAAATATCCTCTTCGGGTGATAATATCATTTAGTTCATTTACAGTAAAATTAATAACATTGATTTATACACAGGAAACTGCGCCTCGGAATTTTGGGATCAGAGTGGATCATGACAAGAATCTCTCGTCACAAGCTGTGACTATTATTATTATTATTAGTTGTAGTAAAAAAATACCAGGTTCATTATACCCTGGTCGTCGTTTAGCCCGGATTTATTTTATGAAAGTATGCGGCTTCTCAATATATTGAAGTTGAATCTCACCAATCCGTCTCTTACAGCACACCATTAACATGCGTGTCAGGCTCGTGGTGCAACCAAACCTTACACATTTTACACACACACACTGTTTGGCTCTAACCGGTGAGAAACCGTGTCGCCTACATCATCTGGAAGGTGATTGGCCCGCCGCGCTGTCGGTCATTGTTAGCCCCGCCCCTTTTGTTTGTTTGGTTCGGCTTTATCCTGTCCTCTTTCTCTCTGTTGCGGCGGTGGGTTGGAGCCGCTGTCCCCGCACTGGCACGCTCTTCCGTTTTCATATCCATCCTCCGATTTGATTCCCCCAAAGCCAAATTTTTCAAATTTGTACACCCAACCACACAAGCCATCAAGACCAACCCCCACTGAAAAGCCTCGTCATTTTAAACCAACGTCAAAAGACTTATTACCAAGAAAAAAAAAAAAGATGGCGGGGACGTCGGGGTCGGCAGTGGCCCGGCTCGAGGGCCGAGAATTTGAGTACCTGATGAAGAAGCGCTCGGTGACCATCGGCCGCAACTCGTCGCAGGGCTCGGTGGATGTGAGCATGGGCCACTCGAGCTTCATCTCCCGAAGACACCTCGAGATCTTCACGGCGGGTGAGGACGGCGCCGGCGGCGGAGACTTCTACCTGCGGTGCCTCGGCAAAAACGGGGTGTTCGTGGACGGGGTATTTCAGAGACGCGGGGCTCCTCCTCTCCAGCTTCCCCGAATGTAAGACCACCAATGCTTATAACTACACTAGATACAAATCACCCGAAATGCACGGCTAAGCGTATTTAGCACGGCTGCCCCGCGGGTTTTTTGTTTTGTTTTGCGCGGCAGCACGTGTCTGTTTGGACCAACACACGTCTCATGTTTCCTGCTAAGCCGCACCAGCACTGCTTTTAGCATGTCGGCTAACGTTCACTCACCCCCTGCATTAGCTTTCCTTCACACCAGATTTCTACACCACACACCCCTTGGGACGATAAACGTATTTCAACAAAGGGAAACATTTTAGCTGTGTGTATGGTGTAGATGATGAGTTATTTAAACTAGGAATGCTAAAACTGATTAGCTACAGAGCAACATCCTGTCCTTTAACCCTTTCAGCTCCTCATCTGTGCTGGTTCAAGCCCTGATTCTGGGTTTTATATGAACAAATGCACTTCTCATGGGGTTGTGATTAAATCTTCCCTCATTTTTCTGGGTAATTGTGTCGTTACAGGGTCACGGTTTGTGACTAATTCCTGTAACCCTGACGCAAAACCCAGACTGTGTGTATCCTTACCATCAACGCATTGTTTGTTACAAAAAACACAAACTACTACTTTTAAAACTGTGACTTTTAAGAATAAGAGCTGAGTTTTGATGTTGAATGATAACAAGCTTTCACAAAATCCATTCAAATGTCCCTTTTTATTGCAACCTTTCAGATTTGTTCCTGGTTTAAAGGTTTTTATGGGATACCAGAGGATTTTCCCAGCTGAAAGATTTTGTAATTTATTTGATTAAAATGTTGATAGTTGAGTAAAGCCCAGTTGTGACCACTAACAATATAACTATAGCTAATAAATGTTATTTATTCCACGTTTTGCGATACTTTGGCCAGACTGTATTTGTCATGAACTGCACAAATTGAATTGTCAAGTTGAAGCCAGTCTCAGCTAGGTCTTTAAAGGGTTTAGCAGTGCTTCAAATATATCTGTGTGTTAATAAATAAAGGAATATGACTTATGTAAGCTGGTCATGCTGGTATCCATATATAAACTACAGATGCTTGTGGGTTTTGTTACTGCCTGGTAATTGGGCCTGTGCCTTGTTTATTTCTCTGCTACCTTGAGTGTTGATGATGATGATGATGATGATACAAAGGGTTAAGTTTTTTATTAGATTAAGGGTATTTGCAGTTGCAAAAGACAAGATTCACTGCGAATGTCCGAATGACCCATGCATGTCGTCCTCTTTCTTTTTAAAGGTGCACATTTCGCTTCCCCAGCACAAACATCAAGATCACATTCACCGCCCTGTCCAGCAACAAGAAGGATAAGAGGAACACCCCAGAGTCCCCTGTGAAAGCCGTCCAGCCTCAGATCTCACCCCTGACCATCAACATTCCAGATAACATTGCCCACCTGATGAGTCCTCTTCCCTCTCCCACAGGGACAATCAGGTACATATTCATATTCAACACCTATTCGTGTGCATTGTTGCTCTTAAGGAATAAACACTTACAGCATGCTGGAGAAACTCCTGATATTCTGTAAAATTTGTTGGAAGCATTATTTTGATCAGAGAAAAGATTTTAAACTTGTCTGCAGACTTCAAGCAAAATAAGACGCTAACAAAAATCCGTTTTTGCCGCAGTGTTTGATTTTTGACCCCTAGCTACATTGATATTGAAGACACCTGAGAATTGTGCTTGTCTGCCCCCCCCCTTTTTTTTTTTTTTTTTTTTTTAAACTAAATAAGCAGTAAGACCAAAACAGAAATAAAATTCATCTTGTAGAAAAGTACAATCTTTGAACAGGAAAGGACTGGGGTTGTGAAAGATGCACATTTGCGTCTGGCAGCGGTCGATTTAACTGCATTCCTTTTTTGTTTTATCAAGGTGAACTTTGTTGACCTACGAATTCATGAGCCTATGTCTAATGTTGCAGACATCTTTAAAATTTTATTTATTTATTTTTTTTTAAACCACCTTGTCCACAGACATCTCACAGACTCTTTAATACCAAGAATATATTAGCAATCATATGCATCTGGGTGCAAGAGCCTGCATCTAATTGCTAATATCTTCTTGGTAGCAGTGTTCAAACCTGTGCAGCGCTGATACAATGTGATGCATTTTGAGGAAAATCATCACCGAGTATGTTTTTGGGTGTAGGAACAGTCATCGAGTGCTTCGTCCACTAGGAACTTTTCCTTATTCAGAAGTCTGGACACAGCTTGTGAGGGTGGTCTTGAGGTTGAGTTGGTGATGTAAACAGGAACGTATTTCAAGTGTGTTTCATCCAATCGTCCCAGTATTTAGACAGTTGGCTTTGCAGCTGTTTCTTATTATGGAGGAACGTCCATGTGTAGTCACAGAGCCTGCACAAGATGGGAGTCTTTATTTTAAGCCTTAACTGGTTTCATTAAAGCTGTGAATAAATCCCTAAATAAATCCGCCAAATATTATTAAAAACATATTTTGCAAGAAAAAAAATTAACACACAGTTAACAGAAAGGAGTAAATGTATTAGATAAGGTATGTGATGGTACACATTCACACAATAGGTCAACAGTTGCATACTGACCTATATTTTATGCATTTAGTGTATTTATTTTTTGCAGGCAAACTTGGATAATGCGTTGTGTGGTTGGCATAAACAAATACAAGGCAAGAACTACAATCTGGAATTTCAGGGCAGCAAAGATAGAGGCATGTCATCAAATTTCATAAAATACTGATGGATGGGCTTTAGATTCATGTTGCCCTTCTGAATGTTACAGTTTAACCTTTTATCACAAATTACAATTATTATAGAACTTAACTATTGAATTACTTTTATAAACTAACACATTTAAAGTTATTTAATTTGGGGCAGCAGCACATACCAATACTTTTGGCTCTCGCATTATGTGTACTGTATTAGTTCACTTGCAATTGTTGATTAGCATCTGAGCTAAAGCAAATCTACGTAAATAGCTGATGAAACGGAATTCCTAAAAAGAAATGGTCAATAATGATTATACCGCTTCAGAAAATTAATGTATGCAAATATAGGCTAGAATTAACTGCAGTATCTCAGATGGAGATATCTCAACTTACTACGACTGATAATATAATTAATAATGTTTTTGTTGTTCCTTTTTATTTTTCACCTTCTCAGTTCTCTTTATCCATTATTGATTCCAGCACCTATTTACTCCTTTAACTATTTCCTATTTTATTCTTCATGTAATTAGTATTCCTTTCCTAATCTCCTCTCTGCTTATATGATGAGAAGAAAGGCGTGTCTAAACCTGTCCAGAGTGTTTGGGATGGACGCCTGATTGCTCTAGTGTGCGCGAACCATCGACGTGTCCGTGTCAACCCCGCTGTCTTTGCTCAGTGAGTGGCTGCTGATTACGATGCACTCTGACAGCATGTAGATGATGTCCGTGTCATTTTAAGACGACACCTCGGGTGTTTTCAGATATGTCTTCAGGTCTGTTAAAAATGTCAGGACACCATAAAGTAAAGGATATAATTAAATACATTTCGTATTACTACCTTGACGGACTTGGAAATTTGTTTTTCCTAAAACACTTTTGAAATTGAAATGATTCCCATTCAGTAGTTTTGTTTATTTACAGGATTTGGAAATAGAAAGTAATATGTAAACAAATTGCCTTATCTGAAAAGTGTGGGATTACTAACCATAATGCATTATAATACTTCATATAGTGTAGATACAAAGCGCTGGAAGTGGTATCTTTTTATTCATCTTCAGTAACCACTTTATCAAGGTTGCCGTGGTCTGGAGCCTGTCCCAGAAACACCGGGAGGCAGGGACACACCTTGGATGGTATGCCAGTCCATCACCGGGCTCCATACACACACTCCCTCACACCTCCAGACACGTCAGTGTAGCCCGTCCACCTACTGGCATGCTTTTGGGTTGTGAGAGGAACCCTACATAGACACTGTAGTGTTTTACCAGCTGTTTCTATTCACCCACACGCTGACTTTTCAATAACCTCAGTAATACTCTGATCTTGTACTTAAACTTGAAAACTCATGCGGATGAGATTTTGATTATAGGCTGTGATATGTATATATATATTTGTGTGTGTGTAGTCTGTGATGATTTGTAATTGTAAATCAGCATTCTCAAAGTACTTTCCGCATGTTAAACGTCCAACAAGAGTTTCCTGGCCTGTTCTAAAAATATTAAGACAGCATTTATGCCTTTTAGTAAATCTGATCACTCATCAGTTTTTCTTCTGCACACTCCAAGGGCTAGATTTAATAAAACCCAAAAACAAATCAGCTGCCGGTCGACTGATGCCATCCTCCAAGGATGTTTTCAGGCTGCAGACTGGGATTTTTTTTTTTTTTCCTTATCAGAAGACTTGAAAACGTTCAAGCAATATCCGAATTAAAAGCTTTGTCTTAACTTGGATATAAAAACGAAGCTGAAAGCATGCACGATCACTTTCTAATCTAGAGACTTTGCCTGATATAAATTGGCCAAATATGAATTAGAGTGCTTTATCAAGGCTAACATATGTGGAAAACTTTAATCATTGTAGCCCCTTATAAACCTAAATCCAGAGCTGCTGGCAGAAGTTAAGGACGTCCTGCCCGATTTTATGAATACTAAAACCCACTGTTTTACTTTCACTGATTTCAGCAAATTAATCAATCTAGGGTTATTAGAGCTTCAAGGGCAGGAGCCTCTTTCCAGGACGATGGCTGGGAAGCTGCCCAACCAGACATCATTTCTCACAGAACAGCTTACTGCTGTTTTTATGGACATTTATAATGTGTCCTTTAAGCAACACTATGTGCCTAGAAGTTTTATGGAAACCTCTGTTCTCTTACCGAAGTCCTGTAGGACGTATTTTTTTTTTACTGTATGGCTGAAATGTTTAGAACAGCTGGTGTTGGATGGCATCAAATTCTATATACCTTGCTCACACATTTTGCTTATAGGGAAAATAGATCAGTAGAAGGTGCAGTTTATTAGATTACAGCTTTCCTTTTAATACAATCCTGCCCTCAGTGCTTATTAGTGAGCAGGCCGCAAAGGTGAAAATTGCCAATAAGCTGTCTCGTGAACTTGTTTGAAGTACAGGTTCTTCCCAAGGCTGCGTGCTCAGCTCAATTCTGGATTGCTTTTGCACCCACGATTGCACAGCACTGTACGACAGCAATCGGATTATAAGATTTTAAGATAAATATTTGATGCTGTTTACATGAGGCTGGTTACCTCAGATGAGTAAATTCTAAAGAGCTCCACGACCTGACCGATCATTAAATACAAATATGTAAAGCCTTACAAATATTTATTTATTTTTACAGTAATAAGTCGTCTCGCCACCCCAATACAATAAACAAAATGGAAGTCGACGTGAATATGTTTTTAGGTGTTGTACATGATGGTCACAACAGATACAGCAACATCGCTGCTAGGTATGGGTACCGAACTCGATACTTTTCATGGTGCCAACCAAATTAAGAGTACAGTTCACTTTAAATTAATCCGTGCCAAATTTCGGTACCTGAGAGCACATCTGGGTGAGAGAGTAAACCCCTGCATCCTGTTAAAGCCCAACACCCTGTCAGGACAGCGTGCTCATGCTATGCCCTGATGACATGCTGGAGGGATGGTTTTAGGAGGGGAGAGGGAGCTAGAGAGTTTTGTGTGGCGTTTGAAAGGTGTAAATAAAGAAAATGTTGAAATCGAGAAGTTTGGACTTAATTTTACAACTGAAATTTTATTTTATTACCCATAAAAGGACTGTATCGGTGCCGAATTCCAGGTACAGTACCGTTATCAGTTCAAATGTGAACAGCTCCCAACATTAATTACTGCCATAGTGAACAAGAGCCATCACCACCTGTTTTAACTGAACTCCGTGAAACAAAATCCCCTCCAAAGCCAGGTAGTTCGCATACATTTTATCGTAGCTCCATTTAGCGTTATAAGAACCCTGAACACCTTGTGGTGTGTGATCCTCGCTGTGTAAGCACGAGTCTCGGAAGTCTTGTTAACCTTCCTGTAAATGTTCTCATGGTTTTCATACAGAATGTAAATGAATATATCATATGTTGATTGTCCTGCTCTCTCCAGTATGTGGATTTACTATAATTCGACTCTTGACCCTCTTTAGGCTTCATACCTGTTGCATAATGTTGTTAGTATTAAATACTGATTGTTACCGTTTGTCATTGGTACGGCTAAACCCATTTCAGCTCAAGCTTTGGCTCTGCAGCTCACATTGGTCGTCGATTATTTTTAAAGAGGTGCGTTATTACTGCTCTGAGTTGCTAAGCTACAATACTGTAGTTATGCACAGGCTTTAGCTACTTTTTCCTAGGCTATTCCATTTGGCCACATTACTGATTTTACGTGAACAGCTGTCAGCATGAAGCGGAGCCCCTTGCTAGTTACCCCACCGCATTAATAAAGCGTTACACTTGCCATAGATACAGAAGTTTGGAGTTTTATTCTTCCACATCCGTGTGCCGATGTTCCATTTGACAAAGAAGTTAGCTTGGTTGAATGACCTTCCTAAATCACACTGGCCCAGCTATAGTTTCACTGTTATTTAATATGACTTTAATTTGGGGTACTATTCTAGACAATAACAAGCGAGTGCTTCCTGTCAACCGTCTCCCTCGATAGAGAGGTTAGGAAATGGTGCATGAGTAAAATTACAAGCATATAAAGCACTAAATACGTACGGGAATTGATACAATAGGAAATGTGGGAAAAATTTAAAACCATTTTTAATTTTTTTTTTTAAACTTATTCTCTAATGTATATTTGTATGTATTTATGTTTTTTACTCATTCAATAGAGTTATTACCGACCTTTTTCTTTTGGGGATTCAATAATGAAAATGGCAGGTGAAACACAATCATTTATCTTGTGAATCTGCGTCGGACATTGTCCGGAGTCGCTCTTTCACACATGTAGCACACAACAGGGGATTGTTCATGTCGGACGCGTTCTCGCCTATTGGAAATACTCTTTGTTTCAGGCGAGGGGAGATGCCTGAGTAGAGCTTTATGGAGGCAGGACATGATGCAATAAGTACTCTGCGGAAAACGCTGTGTTCTGTTTACTGATTCAGATATTTGCGTTCACATACATCTCTTCCGGGTGACGTCTGGATAAGTTCATGGTCACAGCGTATGTCTGAATGACTTTCAGACTGTAAAGCTGCAGCTTTTTGTGCCTTGGAAATGTGAGCCAATTAAATAAACAGGGCTGTTAGGTTCGTAATGTTCGCCTTGCATATATAACCGCATGCAGTTCCAAATAAGAAGTCAGCAATGACTGTAGTATGAACAACCATCCCTCCAGTGTACTGTATATGAAAAGATGCAAAACATGTATTTAGATACGTGTGTTTTCAACTTTGTTCCATTTAACGTGGCTTCCCGGGCCATACCACTGCCAAAATACCTAACATGGGAACAATTTGACATTTTGCACCTGAATCAAAATGACACAATGTTTCCTCCTGATTACACATTTGAATTTATTCACATTTAAAGGAGCAGTTTTGTCCACCAGTGCAACTGTTATTCATTCCCTGTGGATCTGCCTTTATTGCACAGAATGCTAATGTTGCCTACCTAGGCAGAGATTACAAGGTTTTGGACTGTGCATGATGGGAGCAGGAGAAATTCTCAAGTCTGCTAAAAAAAAAAAAAAAAAAAAAAGATCTAGTCAATCTGCCTCAATACATGTCGCCACAGGGTTTGATCATGCAACACGAAGGTGACATGTTGTCTTGGTTAACAAGGCTTTCAGGCAGGAATCCAGGACCACATATTTGTTTATCTTGTTCAGTCTTCAGCACATGCAAACAAACAGGAACAGATGATGACTGCTGTACAGTCACTTCAGGATACGAACACAAACTTGCATGCAACTAAGTGTTAAATGTCTTCTAGGAACAACATGGCTCGTATATCTTGACATGAGAAGAAAATGTGGTAAATAGATGTGGTTTTTTTTTTTTTTTTTTTTTTTTCCCTTTCACTTTCCTCTAAATCTCACTGTCGTTCTATCGTCTTGTGTTTCCCAAGTGCTGCAAACTCCTGTCCATCCAGTCCTCGAGGGGCAGGACTGTCCAGTTACAGAGTAGGACGTGGGCTCACAGCCGAGCTCATAGGGGACAACTCGCAGTCTGAAAACGACAAAGAAGCCTCTGGAGGAGACAGTCCGAAGGTACAACAACTCGGAATCTCATTTGTCTTGGCTTCATGGTTAATATGACCAATAGTAAACTATATCACTGGAGTCTCATACATTGTGGATGATGTCATGCACACAGGCTAATCCAGAGAGTAACATCTGCATGCTTCAGCAATAAATATCGAGTTATTGGAAACACGAAATTTAAGGCACACAAAGTTTCCAGAGAAAACGGAGTGTTTCGGTCAAAGTTCTTTCCCTCCCTGAATCTTTTAGTGATGACTGACTTGACTCCAATATCAGTGTTCCAGCTTGCCGCAACACTCAGGACGAGTAGAGTGAAACAGATTTCATCATTGTGTAAATGTTCAGCTTGGTAAATTTTTCAGTACAGAAAATATAAGCCATTACCTAAATCTGAAGTTTTCAATTGATTTAAACATTCAACATTATAAAAGTACAGTAATTCAAACTGCCATTGTTTGCATGATACCTTCAGACCCTTAGCATCGCGCAAAGAACCAGAAGCTGTACACTAGCATTTAACAAAACGGAACATGGTTCGCTCTCTCCGGGGCGTCTCTGAAGCACGTATCTTCTCACGTGTTGTTCTAGTGTTAGCTAGCAGTGCTCTCCGTTACATAGCTGGCTGTAGCCCCAGATGTGTTTTTAAATCTCGCGTCCTCCCCTACCAGTTATGAACATCCCAATCATCACAGTGATTTCTACAACCTGGTTTTAATCAACAAAGTAGGCAGCCTGTATGCACCATAGAGTTTGTGTTTACTCTGTATTAGCTGTATGATTTACGTATTAGTGCCAGCGTATTGTATACCTATTTGGCGGATTTGGCACACTGTAAGGTTTCACCAATCACTGCCCGTGAGAGTCATAACATCAGGACGCCAAAATGCTCTCATACACCAGACATTAAAGATTTAGCCTTGACCTTAGAAGCCATTGCTGTTTTTCTTGAGCTAGTACAGCATGCCTAGGAGAAAGCCCTGTAGCCATTCCTGAGTCAGGATACAGAGGAAGCTTGGAGAAGCTTGTGTGGGATTGATTGTTTAATTAAAATTAAATGGCATGCTTTTTAATGCAGCTTGTAGAATGTATTGCTTGATACACAAACGTATCCAATCATCGAATGATATGATATACCCAAGATGAGCATTATTCAGTTTACACTGAAAGGGAGAAATGGAGACCATTGTAAAAGCATCAGTTATTCATACTTCATATAATGTGTGTAAACACCGACGTGGGTCTAATTCAAAGCCAGTCACAGATTTAGGTTCCCTGGGGCTTTAAACATTTATTGATACTGATGTAAACAGCATCTGGTTTTACCTGATACAGATTCAGGTGAACAATTGGCTGAAATTATCTTTAATTCTTTCTAAAGTTTATCGCAGTGCAGCAACTCACTGGATACTTCATGAACAATATGATCTGCAATATTGGCGTGTTCTGCAGAGCTCTGATGCAATTACTTCCTTTTTTTGTAGAAAAATATGATAATGAAATTTGCAATTGCATCATTGGTTTCATCAAAGAATACAAAGCTGTTTACCACATGGTGTGATGGCGTGCATTAGAATGCAATGTTTCTGCAGCAGAACCTTGTATAGGCAGCCTGAGACACGGAGACTAATGCAAAATGTATTCTAATTATTCTGTTTTAAAGCAAAGCATGTCTGCTTTCTGTACACTTTCACGAACAAACAACTTTGCTTATTTTCTGTAGAGGGAAAAGTATAAATTTGATGCATTCCACCTTTTTTCCGTGTACAACAGGATGACTCCAAACCACCCTACTCGTATGCACAACTGATTGTCCAAGCGATTACTATGGCTCCAGATAAACAGCTCACTCTGAACGGAATATACACCCACATCACTAAAAACTACCCCTACTACAGAACTGCAGACAAGGGCTGGCAGGTTAGTATTTACTGACTACTTTTTTTTTTTTTTTTTTTTTTTTTTTTTTTTTTGAGAAATTTCTGTTCCGAGCATCTTTTAAAGTTTGGTGACATAACTGACATTTCATAACCTCTTGTTCTTCTATATTGTTTTCTTATTCTTCCCCTCCAGAATTCTATTCGCCACAATCTGTCCTTAAACCGCTACTTTATCAAAGTTCCCAGATCCCAAGAAGAGCCTGGCAAAGGCTCGTTCTGGAGGATAGACCCTTCCACAGAGGGCAAGCTGATGGATCAGGCCTTCCGTAAAAGAAGGCCTCGTGGCGTTCCCTGCTTCAGGACCCCACTCGGCCCGCAGTCCTCCCGGTACTCGTAGCCACGAGCCTCCTCGTTAAATTAAATAATGCTTTATTTCTTATTTTGACAAGGTTTCATTTTGAAAACGTTCGATGATGTTTGTTCCAGGAGTGCCCCAGCCTCTCCTAACCACACGGGGGCGCTGTCAGCCCACTCAAGTGGCGTACAGACTCCAGACAGCCTGTCACGAGAAGGCTCTCCTGTTCCCACAGACCCTGAGCCCTCCCCTGCTCCCGCTGTAGTTCAGCCCAAACTTGCAGTCATCCAAGAGGCTCGCTTTGCACAGAACACGCCAGGTAAGCCTGAAGCAATGAGTAAACATGGGTTTTTCTGCATTTTAACGATTTTGGAATCTGTGCGGCTGTCGGAGGAAAACCTGTCTGACGTCGCTGCGGATAAACTGTTACAAACAGCCAAATCAGGTTTTTCCAACTATAATAAACTTTGTTGCATCTGCTTTAAGAAAACAACATATTTGCCATAAGCTTTGTGGAATGTTTTTTTTTTTTTTTTATTAACTTTGTAAATTTGCCCAGGTTTTCCGTAACAAGCATGTTGGGTAAAGAAGGAGCCAGTTTATCAAATGTGACCATAAAAATAGGTATGAATAAAGGCAGGTATAAAGGTAGATATAGATTTAGGAAAGAAAGTACTTACTTGCAGGAAGGTTGGCATGGTCAAATAAAGGAAACAATAAAAGGTAATAGAAACGTTTATTCATCTCCCATAACTGCTATCCTGGTCAGGGTCACAGTCGTCTGGAGCTGTGAACGTACTGTTGGTTGGCCGTGAGAGGTCGTTTAAAACAACTAGAAACCGTTTTTAATTTTCAATTTTGTAATCAAGTTTGAAATTACAGTAAAATATTCGATTTACTTTTTTATTTGTAAATATTTAATCAGAACTAATGGAACAAAGCCATGGGATTTACATTGTGTTCTTCATTTATCTGACCTATTTTTGACCTGGAAATTGTGTCCTCGTTGGTGAGGAATCCTAATTGACAGAATATGGAATAAGGTTTGGGTGGGCCGTAGAAAATTTGAAACCTGAAAATCTATGTCATTCTTAAGTTTGGGAATGGCTTGTACACACAGTCTACACACTATGTTTTTTGGAGGTAGAGAAAAAAAAACCCCATACAGAAATTTCTCAGAGACAGTAATCTGAGCTCAGGGTGGAAGCAGGGACCCTGGAGCTGTGAGGTTGTGCCCTGCCCGCTGCACCACCATGCCATCCTGTAAATAGAACCAAGAGTGTATTGGTTCTACTTTCAGTACCCAAAATGAGAGCAGCCGATTTAAAAAAACACTTAAATTGTTTTGTCAAAATTTTAAGCAAAGCACATATTTGTGGTTGGACGATATTAAGCAGGTTTGTTCTAAATTGATGCGAGTCGATCCTTGCCCACCACTGCTTCTCTCACAGGTTCTCCAGTCTCCAGCCAGCCTGTACTGATAACCGTCCAGCGGCAGCTCCCACAGAGCCTGAAACCGGTGAGCTACGCCGTGGCTACACCAGTCACCACCTCCACCTCCCAGCAGCCCATCATGCAGACACTCCACGTGGTGCACCAGATCCCTGCCGTCTCAGTGACTGCCGTTACGGGCTTCGCTACAGCCAATGCACACACACCAGAAGAGAAAGTTCTGTGCAAAACGGACCTGCAGGAGAATGGGGATCACCAAGAGGTCAAAGGTGAGCAGCGCTTGAATTCTGACATTTTTAATGTAAATTGGCATTGACTTAAACAAGTAGTTTGTAAGTCCTAAACAATTCCACATTTTTCCTCCCCCAGTGAAAGTAGAACCTGTGCCTGCCATCACAACTGCCTCCATAGGTGCAGCTACTCGTGTCCTTCAGACTTCTGCAGCCACTCCCATACAGACAGTTACTATAGTGCAGCAGGCACCACTGGGACAGCATCAGCTTCCTGTTAAGGCCATCACACAAAACGGCACGCATGTGGTGGCTGCAATCCAAGCATCAACAAACACTGGTAAGGGACCTGCAGTGTTTCTTTTCTACACATGCTGTACAGGAACCTTCTGAGCATAAAACACTACAAAAGATGCAAGGATATTAGTAGTAGATAAAATGTGTCCTCTCTTCACTCGACTGATATTTGTTCGCTTATGCAACAGTGCAGAAGTAATCGCTGATCAACTCGGTCACTTCTGTTCTGTCGACTAAATTTCTTGGGAGTAATATATTTTATTGGGCCTTATAAACATTTTAAAACCGTTGTCTGGGTTTTGCTGTGGTGCGTAGCAATAACATCTTGATCGAATCTTGAGAAAAGCACGCATCTTTACACGTCTTGAGACAGGCCGCCATTTTACCGCCGTGTTCGTTAAACTGGCTCATCCCCAAGCATGATCATTGCAGGCAGACAGCCTAGGAAAGGTTTCAAAATAACATGAATAAAAACATTTCCTTGTCCTTTAGGTAAAGTCTGTTTGTTTTCTTTAATTAGAGGTGTCAAAATGTATTACTGGCAGAAAAACTTAATTTTGGTCAAAGCCTGATTGCGTTCTGGTCTAGGTTTCTGTTATTAAAGCAAAGAGAAATCCGACGAGTTATTATGGGCTGCCTCACACACATTATAGCAGTGAGATAATGTTTCTAAAAATGTTAATGCATCTTACTATATTCTAAAATTCATCTCTATACCTGAGAACAGAGCAAAAATTTTGAATTATATTGTGATAAGATTATCCAAGATTGTAGGAGGGGTGTGGCTAATATATATAAATATATATATATATATATATATATATATATATATACACACACATACACATACACAAAGCACTTAAATGTCTGTTGTATCTTGTTTTTCTCTGTGCCCAGTAGCCAGTCCTCTTCACATGCTGGCCACTCACGCCTCTGCATCAGCTTCTTTGCCCACCAAAAGGCAGAACGGCGACCAGTCGGAGCAGCCTGACCCCAAACGGCTCAAGGCTGATGACGGAGGGGACACGGGGGCCCTTCCCGCCGCAGCAGAGAGGGACACCGATTAGAGCTGCCACGTCACTTTCCTTTAACCTCACAATCCCCTTCTTAGTTGAGACCACACCCACCATAAAACCCACGTTATCTGTCGTTCAGTCTAAGGTGCCAAACTGGGAAGTTGAGCAGCAAGTTGGAGGAGAGTAGAGCGATTAACGATGGCACAGACAAATGCATGATGTGCAAAGTTGAAGAAAGACGTGATGAGGTTGTAAGGAGGACAACTAGAAGTGGACAGCAAGAGAGTTACAGGAGACCTTTTAGCAAAAATATTTAAGTACTCACTGACATATGCATACATATATTGATATAGTGTACTTAAAGCTACGAAATGTACTTTAGATCAAACTTAGCAGGAAGTTCCATGCCCCCATCTCTTCTACCTCTGGGCAGAACTGAAGGTGAAGAGATTGCGATATGGATTTTGCATTCTCTGGACGAATAGCTGGCAGCCTAACATGCTGGGAACGTAGCGAGTCCATTTTAAAATTTCAGGAAGCAGCAGGTAACATCCGAACATTCCTGTGTATGCAGGTAATAACACAATATAGGCTGGTCATCTATGGTTTACCGTAACCGTAGCATAAACTTTGATGGATTTATATTGTACATGCAGTAGATCTAAATTATAGGCATATGTCCTTCATATCCAGCAAGTTGTTAAAAATACTGAGCAAATGGGTTAAATTTAAAGAGGTCACAAAAGAACTTGCCAAATAGCGAAGTAAAAAAAAAAAAAATAAGAGGTTGGTTGTTAAGCTGTGAACCTGCACACAGTGGCAACTCGATGAGTTTTCCTATTCTTTAAACACGATTCACTTCAGCAAAAGTAGAATGAGGAGCGTTTTTCCTCTATCATGGCAGCTAGCCTCGCTCAATGTCGACCTACCTAATCCAGTCCTTAGTAGATATGCAGTAATTTGTTGTACATGTGTATCTTAGGATATAATTTGTCTGTATTTATGTTCTCTACGGCACAGGTATTTAACAACAAAAAACAGTGCTAAAATGAGTTCAATGGCATTTATCACACACGTTTTTCTCGCTTTTTTTAAACGTATGGACTCGTACATTTATAGAAGTGAATGTAATTGCTTCCTCAAAGAAAACACTATTAATAGAGGACTTGTGTTACTTCTGTTGAAACAAATCCAAATGATGTTTCTCACCTCCTCAAGAGCTTTTTTCATATTTTAACAGATAACCTATGAAATAAGGAATATATTTCCATTTGTATTTCACTGAAATATTTCATCAGAGCTTGCATGAAAATGTGTAGAGAGCATATACTGTACCTGAGCTGGTTCCTTAAAAAGGAACCAAGAAGGAAGAGAGATGGGATGGGGGGCAAAATACTGAGAAGAATCTGCTTTGATTCGGACCACACTGCACTTAAAACTCGTTAATGCTATTTCCTTTCCTCCCTTGATCCTTTTATGTTTTCAGTTTGTCCTTGGCTGTGTTAACTTTGTGTTACAGTTGACCGGTGCCCGTTAATATTATTTTACGTTGTTCAGAAAGCTGAAAGAGATGGCTCGAATGAAATGTATTCCACCAGAAAAAATATGTGGTAGATGTTGTTCTGCTTCAGTGGGTAAAATGCATTTTTTTACATAAATTAAAAGCTCCATAATTTCTGTTCTAACTGTGTGTGGCTCAGTCATTTTCTACAAATGATGAAAATGCTGATTGTCAGGATTCTGGCCTGAACCCGGAGATGACATTTTCTCTAGGTGGCGCTGTGAGATCACATGAACCTCTGTTGCGTGCATGGCTTCTTCCAGATAAACATCCTGCACCGAAGAACACATTTATTTTTCATAATCCAGTTTTATAAACATTCATGAAGATCAGGCTTTAGAATGTGATTCAACAAAAATAAATTACAAATTTAACCATCTAGACGAAAGCAAAACTGATGCAATTGCGCAAAACGGCACCTCATTTGAAGTATCCTAATCAAATGAAAATGGAAAATGTTAATTCCAATTTGACATTAAAAGAAATCAAGCCTTTTTTTGTTCCCAGAAAGCCCATCATTACATGTACAACAGGTGAATTAAAATATCAGCCAATTAAATTGAATCATGTTAACAGAACAACAAAATCTCAGTACTTGACAGATGAAAAGGACTCCAGTTCTCTGACTCTTACCCAGCATTGCAATCATGATGCCTTCAAAAATCTGTGTGCTGATTAATCTCTATGAAAGGAACTGTAGAAGAAAAGGTGCACATTAGCTGCAGGTCCACCCAGTGTTGGGAAGTGGTATTTACTCATCCCACAATCAGTGTTGAGATCCATCAGCACCATTCCTTTCCATTAGATGTTACGGATAAATGCTCATTTCACCCTCCTGGAAAAGAAAAGTGTTCGGTAATGCACTGAAACCCGTGGTATAGCTGGAATAACAAGATGAGTGCACTGCCAGTAGTGAACTGATGTATGGTAAACTAAGGATTTTATATCCTGATGGAAATCAAATCTTTATATAGCACTTTTCATATAAAATACTGCTCAAAGTGCATTGCAAAGAAATTAGAGATGATCAAATAGGGACATAAGTAGCAATAATTATAATATATTAATATAAATAATTAACAAAAAGTCTCCTCATATGAACAATAAATAGCAACAATAAATTAATAAGCAAAAATAACATAAGTTGAGAGAGGGTATGAGAGTTTCTCAGTGCCACCATCGCTTGATGTAACTGGTTTATATTGTTGGCAAGAAGTTTAATGCTACTGGAGGACAGAAAATCACAAAACACAATCATCAAACTTATTGTGTTCGTGTTATCTGATAAGTCAGGAACTAATGGGAGTATGTTTGAGCCAAATCTGCAAAAACATGATCCAGGGGTTGAGAGAATGCATAGAGCGTAAGAGTGAATATGTAGAGCATATGTTGTAAAGAATAAATACAAAAAATTAGATGTAGTTTTTCCTGTTCTTACTCTGACTGGTCATTTGGGTTCAATATAAACCTTAATAACCAACACAAGTACTGTATGTTTATAAATAATATCATCTTGAATATAAATAACAGTTTTAATTAAGCTGTTTTCTGGTAATGGAAATTTCAGAAAGCACTATGGCTCCATGAAATAGCATAAATATTATTCTTCACCCCCTGATCTAATGTAACCTAATGATTTTATTGCAGGACGGAGAGTCATTAATACAACGATCCTGAGAATCCTGCAACCGCACGTGTCTTACTATTTTGCTGAAACATTTCAGTCAGAATAGAAGTGGAGCAGGTTTAAAGTCCTTAATGTGTGATGACAATGGAATATGCCATGGCTATCTGCTACAGTAGTCATGACTTTGGATGCATTATGGGATGCACAGAAAACTGACGAGCGTTAAATAAATGGCTTTTTAAAGACGAGCTAATTGTCGTTGTTTTAAGCATGACAACTTGCCAAATACCATGACCTTCAGAGTCATTAGCAATTTGCATTGTCCCACTTGTAATTATTATAATTATGCATTTCTTCTTTTTCATCCTGGAAGGAAACTAGTGTCAAGACAGGTAAAGATTGTAGCTCAGTGATCAGGATCCTATACTGTGAGTTTAAATCCTATTCATGTTGTATACTACCTGTACGTTGTTTTGGATGAATAAGGAATGTGTGGAGAATAGGTGAGCCATGAATGGCAGCTGTCTTGGCTTTTAACAAGCAAAACAATAAATTCATTCATTCAGGAACTGTTTATTCATGATCAAGATCGTAGTGGATCCAGAGCTAATTCCTGGAACACTGCACAGGAATACACCCTGGATGGGATCCCAGTCCATCACAGTACACCATATTCCATACTCAGGGGCAATGTAGCATAGCCAAACGACATACTGCCATGATTTTGGGTGGTGAGAGGAAATCAGAAAACCCACAAGAAACCCACAGAGACGCATGCAAACCCAAGATCAGGATCAGACCAGGAAGCCTGGCACCGTAAGGCAACATCACCACTCCCCATGTGTTCAATCCTCTCTGCCACTCCTCCAATACAAACACAGGGGACATAAACAGTAATAATTACTTTATGCTACATGGCAAGCATTACACAATTACAGATTGGCTCACTGATTACCCTGACTCACTGATAAAGAGGGTGGTTAATATGTGCCATAGCACAATTAACGATTTGTTTACTAAATTGATACAATTGTATTCTTAGTACAGTAAAGTACATATGGTTTGATTCCCATCACAATAGACAGCATCGCAGGCATCAGTGGCTAGTCTTCCTGTTACAGACTACTGCTCAGACCTGCTGCTCTGAATTATTCATTAGCAAAATATTGCATTTGGTCTTGAGGTGGTAACCTGATTCCCAGATCATCAGATTTGGTAGGGATCCAATAAAACGCATAAATCCAAAAATGCATAAATCCAATAAAACACAAAGCTTTAGTTGTGATGGAATATCTGCTAAGCAATACAGGTAATGGCATGCAGAAATAATTATTATGAAATGCTGTACATTACATGAAGGTGAATATCTCTAAAAATGCCTGAGTGACCAGAAAATAAAGTGTAAATGAGAGTAAAGCTGCTCAAATATGAAACTACGAAATGTGCACGTTCAGGGTTATTAGGATAAAAGCAGGGCATGTTTGGTGTCCCTGCAATCAGACACAATTTGATCTGACTATTCGTCTTAAGTGTCCTGTTCTGGCACTGTACTGCTGGTGGTGTTGTGTTGCCCTGCTCAGAGGTGTTGGAACTGGATATCTAGACGCCTGCCTAACATCTTTGATGTGTAGACAAAATCTGGCCTTTTCGTCCATCCAAGTCTTTCGATAAACCAGGCACCTTTCATAATGATGTGATGCAGTGCCAGACTCGAGTATTATATTGGATGCCTCTAGTGCTCATAAAGCAATGACTATTAAAACTGGTAGAGTGTGCGTCGGTTTTGTTTACGGTATACAGGATACTGTTTAAAGTACACAAAACAAGCCTGGGTGTTATACCACATTAAATAGAATCAAAAGGAGTTATAAAAAGGTATTGGCTTTTCACTGACAATTCAATAACAAAGCTTTTCACTGACTAAAAAAAAAGAATCAATAGCCTTAGATACATTCCTTCCTAAGATTTCTATGGCTTGTCCCCAGTGTAAACACCTATACCCCTGCTTTGTATATGTAACAGAATTATCTGAAAGATGTGGGTCAAATGGCCGCACTCAAAGCAACAGGGTGTGCCTTATGGAAAACCTGTTTTATCACATGTCAGGAACCAAGTTCACCAGGATGTAGTTCGTGTTTCAAGCAACACTTCTTCCATGGCAACCTACACTCACAAAATTTGACCGTTCCCAGCACTTTTGTAGTTGTTAGTGCAGTTTCTTTGCAGGGTACATGTGCCTCACAGTGGCACCTTGTGTTACAGTAGAACAACAAAACATCCTTCCAATACAAAGACAAAGTATTTAATGCTCAAACAATTTGTATGTTTTTTATAAATATACACTCGTTCTGTAATTGATGCCTGCAACACATTCCAGAAAGTTGGGACAGGGGCATGTTTACATCACCTTTTCTTTTAACAACACTCAGTAAAAGTGTGGGAACTGAGGACACTAATTGTTGTGGTTTTATTTGGGAAATTCTTTCCCATTCTTTCTTGATATACAATTTCAGTTGCTCAGCCGTCCAAGGTGTTGGTTGTATTTTGCGCTTCATAATGTGCCACACACAGGTCTGGACTGCAGGTAGGCTAGTCTAGTACCTACACTCGTTTATGATGAAGCCACACTGTAACATGTGCAGAATGTAACTTGGCATTGTCTTGCTGGAATAAGCAGGGACGTCCCTGAAAAAGACATTGTCTGGATGGCAAAATATTACTCCAAAACCTGTATGTAACTTTACAGGTTTTACCTCAGCATTAAAGGTTTTACAAATCTCCCAGTCTTTTGTTGCCCCTTTCACAACTTTTTGGAATGTGTTGAAGGCATCAACTTTAGAGTGAAGGCATATTTACAAAAAATAATAAAGTTTATCAGTATAAACTTGAATACCGGTCAGAAAGGACTTTCTTTTCTTATTTATGTTTTAATGTTTTCTCCGCACAGAAAGGTATCCTGGATGACCCGGGGATGGAACCCAGGACCTTCTTGCTGTGACACGACAGTGCTAACCACAACACCACCTTATATATATATATATATATATATATATATATATATATATATTTTTTTTTTTTTTTTTTTTTATGAATACACACACACCACACCGACAGCCAAAAAAATTTATACACACTTCAGGAACACTTCTACACATAAATGTATGGAAGCTGATGGCCACTTTGAGCACCTCTTGTAATTGTAGAGGCCAAAGGTAACTTGTATCAATCTCATGATGTCTGATTAAATTAAAATTTAAAAAATAAATTTTTTGTATACATTTTGTGTGTGTGTGTGTCATAGGCAGTAATCATGAAATAGTCACAAATGGCCAAAGTTCTATTATAAACTTTGAGGAACAGTAGTAGCCCACACTTTTGTACAGTTACAGGCAAATTATCTGACATCTTCACAAGAATCTTATCTATTATTGTAATGAAATTTTGTAAATCTATAATGAGATTCTACAATTACTTTTTTTGACTGAAAGATCATGCAGATCTAATGGAAAAATCATTCAGGAAACATAACCCGTGTTTCCTGAGAATACATGGGATGATATTCAGGATGATGATAATGCTGCAAACCGTTTAGACTAGCCAAAACAAAAGCCATTAGACATGTAGCAACAGCTATAAAGTCCAAAAACTCATTACCTTTCAAGCCTGTTTCTTTTCCTCTCTTAAAGATAAAAAATTGAATAAATTTGTCAAAAGTCGTGACAAAAAATTCTAGCATGAAGATTGCATGCAGAAAGCTTTATGCCTGTTAAGCACTGACACCAGAGATTTCTTCCATAAATGTGAACAAAGTCTACTTACAGAATATTTCCCTTTTTTTCCCTTGTTAAGAACACCTTTTTAAAACCTGTTTATTAGCAGGCTTAAATTGCATGGAGCATCAGCCATTCAAGTCCTGTGAATCTTTGCTATAGAAATGTTAACATATTCACTTGAGGACATTTATACAGGGCATCCCAAAAGTCTGGATCCATAAGCATGTGTCTTTAAATGAAATTTCATTTTTTTTTATTTAAGATGCAAAATGGTTTTGAAACTAACAGAAAATCTTATTCAGTGTATACACAAATGCTACAAACTCAGTGGCCATCAATTTGAGCATTTGTTGTAAACTCTGTATTTAGATAAATAATTGTCTATGGATTTATACTTTTGGGACACCTTTATAAATGCACAAGTTGACTTACAGCTAAAACTATTGTCAGAGCCATGGTGCAAATTAAGCCATAGATAATTAATCAACATCTTTTAACCAACCAGATTTGGGAATTCACCAGCACTGAGGTATAAATTACATGTACAAGATTTATCATTTTCTCATTAACTTCAAATTTAACTGCTCTAGTACATTTTTTTTTTTATTTTATCCTGAAGTGTAATCATTACAGCATGTCTCTAAGTGAACTTTTGGGAAAAGACTTTATACTGTTAACATTTTCTGCTATGAATTTCCTTACCAGACCCAAAGAGGCAACAGAATTTCTATGGTTCATAATCGATGTTAAAGTTCTTCCTTTTATTTTTTAAAATGATGTATTACTGGTGTAGCTTATTCAGTAAAATACATAATGTTACTTAAATATAGTCATGTTGGTACTTATCACATCATTTCTCTTACATAAAATATATTTAATTCCTAAAGATATATACATACATGAACAAATGTTCAAATACAATCAGCCATAAAAACAATACATTTCTGTTTAAAGTACATATAAAAAGAATCTGTGCAATTTTAAAAGTGTTCCCTGAATAAAAGCAGTTGATTTTTGTGAAAACCAGCATTGACCTTCCAAAAGACACCTGCAAATTATAATGAACAGAACATCAGATTTGGTTCTCATAAAGTTTTGCCAAGTCATACTGAGCTACATTGCCACAGTAAACAACCATTTCAACTCTCATTAATTCTCATTAAACAGTAACTTATTACTCAATCTGAAAGAAATGTAGCCTGGTAGAAAATCAAACTCTCACAAGTCAGTCTTGACGCCATCGGTTTTTTTTTTCCTTATCCAAAAATCTGCATTCCATTTATTACACTTAATACACATGCAGAAGTTGAGAGTACTACATATTAGCCTATTGGTTAATAAGAGACATAGGAAAAAAAAGAAAAAAATAGTACTAAAGTTTACCTTTGATTGTCACCAGGGTGGAACCTTCAAGGATACATACTTTTGTGCATCTTTCATCTGCATTTAACAAAGATTTAAGATACATAATCAGAACATTATTGCAAAGCATTAAAATGTACGCTACATGCACCTTTCTAATATACATAAAGATACATACTAAAAGCACATAATGTGTACGCTTCAAGGTTCCGCCCCTGGCGATATGGAAAGGAACAGTTTCGTACCCTTTTTTCACAGAGTGTAAACTCCCTAAATGCAATCCAAAACATTGTGAAGAAAGTGTAGTAGCTCATAAAAACATCATGATAAACTAAACCTCAAACTTTAGTTACAACGACACTTCCTATGTATGTATGCCTTATCAAGAAGAGGGAAATGTGTCTGTGCATTTAAACTTTCCAAGAAACAAATGGGCTGATTACTCTTTGGGCAATCATATAGTGGAGATAAAGAAGATAATCCCAGGAAATGCTCGAGTTCACTCAAGTTCAAGTCCAGAGATGCATTAATAAAATGCAGAAACCATTCTGAAGTATGTGCATACAACTAAGAAAGTGTTGAGTTAACAGAAGCCACTCTTGTGGAACAGATAATAGTGATGAAGTTTAAAATGTAGTGATGAAGGTTACAGAAAAGGCTCAAGCAACTCAACCGCCTAGATCCAAACTGATACTATCTGAAGGAGAAAACCCTACAGAACAAGGCTATGAAGCTCCACCAGAGAAGCACAAAGCAGGGACCCAGTAAAACTTCAGGATGTTTTAGGATGAAGTATTACTGATCAGAGAAGTCTCTCTATTCGTCCGTTCCTCAGAATATCCAGCTCTGATGTTTTCTCACTTGGTGTTGTTGGCATGTCAACACTTCTTTCGAAAGCTGCGTTTTCGTACCCTTCCATGCCCGAGATCTGCCACGCTGTCCTAGTGGGAATGTGAATGTACACAGACGCAGACCCATTCATCACCTCTTGAGCATCGACGCTCTTGTTCTTCTCTCCCGCCTCCATGGATTTGGCTCCGGGGTGCGAAAGCCTCGTGGACAATCTGCGCGCCCACAGCGCTAAATTGTCCAGCGTGTTTTTCTCCACCTGGTCCGAGGGGATCGTGGCGTTCCCTGTATACCACATCACCCACCACACGAGGCTCAGGAACACCACGATGGAGCCCGTGTAGATGAGAAAGTCGCCGTAAAAGCGGCCGTCAAGGCGCAGGTCTGCGAGAGCACCGACCAGCAGCACAATCAAGCCGACCACGTCAAAAGCCACCCCAAGCATGAACAAGGGCACACAGCCCCCGATGCACCTCGGTACCATGGCGCACACCGCCGCCGCACGTGAAAAATCCAAACACGGAGCTCGTGCGCCTCTCAGCAGCGCGTGTTTCTTTCTCTCAGTTCTGCCAAGCGGACACCTGTTTGCTAACCCCACCCTAAAATGACGTCACGTGAAAGCCACGCCTTTGGTCTACAGGAGTTCAGGTATTTACTGAAGATGTTTACTTCTAGTGTCCTTACATTAAGGTAGGAGACTAGTGTGTAAATAGTGTATACAAGTAAATTCTTATAAACATTTATAATTAGTCTAATTGTATAAGGACACATACACTACAGTATATGGACAAAAGTATTGGAACGCCTGACCATTACACCAACAGGGACTTTAATGACATTGCATTCAAATACAAAGACTTTAATATGGAGTCTGTCCCCGCTTTGCAGCTATAACAGCTTCCATTGTTCTTGGAAGGCTTTCCAATAGATTTTGGAGTGTTTCTGTGGGAATTTGTGTCCATTCATTCTGTAGAGCATGTATGAGGTCAGGCACTGATGTGGGTCAAGGAGGCCTGACTCCCAATCTCCGTTCCAGTGCATCCCAAAGGTGTTGGATGGGGTTGAGGTCAGGGCTCCGTGCGGGCCAGTCAAGTTCTTCCACACCGAACTCATCCAACCACATCTTTATGGTCCTTGCTTTGTGCACTGGGGCACAGTCATGCTGGAATAGAAAAGGACCTTTTCCAAACTGTGTCTACAAAGTTGGAAGCATAGAGTTGTCCAAAATGGCTTTGTATGCTGAAGCATTAAGATTGCCCTTCACTGGAATTAAAGAGCCCAAACCCTGAAAAACAGCCCCACACCATTATCCCTCCTCCACCAAACTTCACAGTTGGCACAATGCAGTCAGGCAGGTAATGTTCTCCCAACATCCACCAAACCCAGACTTGCCCGTCTGACTGCCAAACAGAGATACGTGATTCGTCACTCCATAGAACACGTTTCCACTGCTCCACAGTCCAGTGGTGGTGTGCTTTACACCACTCCATCTGACACTCTGCACTGGACTTGGTGATGTGAGGATTGTACGCAGCAGTTCGGCTGCGGAAACCCATTCCATGAAGCTCCCGCCGCACAGTTTTTGTGCTTACATTAATGCCAGTGGAAGTTTGGAGCTCTTCAGCTGTGGAATCAGCAGAAAATTGGCGACCTTTACGCACCATGGACCTTTGTTATCGTTGACCCCGCTCTGTGACACTTCGTGGCTGAGTTGCTGTTCTTCCTAAATGCTTCCACTTTCCAATAATACTACTTACAGTTGACCGTGGAATATCCAGCAGTTATGAAATTTCACGAACCGTCTTATTGGAAAGGAGGCATCCTATCACAGTATCACCCTTGAAGTCACCAAGTTCTTCAGAACGACCCATTTTGCTTCACAAATATTTGTAAATGGAGACTGCATGGCTAGGTGCTTGATTTTATACACATGTGACAATGGGTTTGACTAATACACCTGAATTCAATAATTAAGAGGTGCGTCACAATGCATTTGTCCATATGTATATGAGTAATAGCCGTGAGCCACATAACATCAACCCGTCATTGATTATTTTCCTCTGCTTTATTGCACTTATGAGTTGTCAACACATACCCTTTTAACCATATTAATCATACTTAATATTTGTTTACAGTTACATCTAATGTTGTGAAACATCCATAAAATACACTCTATGGCCAAAAGTTTGTGAACCCCGATGATCACACCCCTTCCTTAATCTGTTTCCACAAAATTCGAAGCACAGAATTGTATAGGATGTGTATACTGTAGCATTAAAATTTCCCTTCACTGGAACTAAGTGGCCCAAACTTCTACCAGCATGACAATGCCCCTGTACACAGAGGTCCATGAAGACATGGTTTGGCAAGCTTGGAGTGGAACAACTTGAGTGTCCTTCACTGACCCTGACCTCAACCTCACTGATCACCTTTAGGATTTACTAGAATAACGACCACCAGGCCTCCTCACCCAAAATCAAGGCCTGATCACTAATGCTCATGTGGCTGAATGGACAAATCTCCACAGCCACACTCCAAAATCCAGTGGAAAGCGTTCCCAAAAGAGTGGAGGTTATAAAAACAGTAAGGATTAAATCTGGAATGGGATGTTCAAAATGGACACGAGTGTTTTTGTCAGGTGTCCACAAACCTTTGGCCATACTATAACATAAGTGATAACAGGAACTAATATAGTGTAAATTAGTTCCTGTTATCACTTATGTTATAGTAGTTATAAACAATTGTCACCTCACCAGCCTGATCTTTCCTTTCTTGTGAAGCTAGCAGCTTGTAATGTTAGAGAAGCTGTTCTGCAGACTTTCAAAAAAAGAAATCTTTACTTCTGACTCTTCTAAAGCTCTGACACTGGAAACTTCTTCCCCAAATGCTAAATGTCATCATATTGATAATTACACATGTTTTTAATTCATTAATGCAGTGTAAGTTGTTACTATAGAAACAGTCAGATCAGTGGTATAAGTAAACATAGTAACCTACTAGTCTATTTTGTCAGGTACACCTACCACATAGATGCACTTTGTAGATATACAATTACTGGCTATAGTCAGCCTGTTGTATGCAGAATTGTCAACCCCCCCTTACATACATCACTGGAAAGGTCACCATAGGACCAGTGACCAGAGGTTATTTGAGTGATGGATTATTCTCAGCACATCAATGATACTGGTAAGGTAGTGGCATCTTAGTGGACATTGTCTATCCTTGTTGGCACATAAATGTACAAATTAAATTTTAGTTTTCTATTTACATTGTCTTGTGACCCTTCACCAGTGTCATTTTCTGAGAACAGGGTGGTTGGCGTACTGTTGGATGATAGTCAACCAAGCAGTGACACAGAAGGTTGCCAATCTATCGCAGGGCTTACACAAAGACGAACAACCATTCACACTCACATTCACACCTACGGGCAATTTAGAGTAGCCGGCTAACCTAATATGCATGCCTCTGGACTGTTGGAGGAAACCAGAGCACACCAGGGGAAACTCCCACACAGACACAGTTAGAATATGCAAACTCTGCACAGAAAGGCACCAGGTCGACTGGGGTTCAAAGCTGCAACCCACTTGCTGCGAGGCAACAGTGCTAACCACTACACTATCATTTATTTTATTTATTTTCATTCTTATTTTAACAATCATAGTTTATAAAATGTACTTTAACTGTACTCATTTTTGGTTTTAGTCTGAGAGTCTGTGATTAGTATGATGACTGTGATTTAGAAGGAATTTGAAATTGATGGATCACCATGATTATTGTGCCTTAATAAAACAATAAAAATCCTGAATTTACATTAGTGGAACAATCAAGAATAGTTATAGGCTATGCTTGTGGCTACAACACTTACTAAATAATAATAACAATAATAATAATAATAATAATAATAATAATAATAATAGCAACAACAACCAGCACCACCACCACTATCATCATCATCATCATCATCATCATCATCATAAGCTGAAATTTTTTTATTTGTGTAGCTAGCATGTGCCTTTTTATTTGCTTACAAAAGCATGTCTGGATAAGCTTGTCGAACTAAATGAAAATGTAAACATTTGTAGAAGCCTGCAGCATCAATGCTACATTAGAGAAAGCTGTCTTTTATGAGCAGCAGGTGGCAGTAGTAAACTACAAAAGACTCCTAAGAAGACACATTTGCCTTATTTATAGCATAAATTAACATTTTTCAACAAGCATACCAAACATCTCAAGAAAACCCTGAAGCAGTTTCCCCCATTATCTGAATTGTTTGCAGTTTGTTTGATTCAGGGCAATATTGCATTTATATTATTGAAGTATTCTAATGATGAGCTTATGAGATAAACAGGACAGCATGCTGTGAATGTGTGTACAAATAACAGTATTTGAACAGCTAAAGTGATGAGCAGATAGGCTATGTTTTTCATATTCCATAATCCCCCAATCTTCCCCCTCAAATAGTGCATGCTCAACGCACAGGAGTTTCACTTTTAGATAGGATCTACAGTTAGATGTTAAATTGAGTAGAGATTGTATTTCAAAAATCAAATCAGCAATAACACGGGTCAGATTCATGGCAACCAATTCCGGCTCTTTTCAGAGAGTCATTTACCTCAGCTCACTATTGAGACCCAACTCTTTTGGCTCATTACCATTTTTCTAAAAGGGACAAAAGTTTGCGATACTTTGACCAGTGAATGTTATTCATTCCCTACCTCTTGCTGAAATTGCTGGCATCTTACTCTACTTGCTTGCTAATAACCAAATAAAATTGCTTTGCATTACATTTTATTGGCAAAATCAGCTTATTAGGCACTACAAATATGCACTGACAGTAATACAGTAAGCATCACCACATTAATGTTATCGTGCCTGTCTGTGCTTCATTAAGAAGGTTGGCTCTATTTATTCTGATATCTGATTGTCTTCCTGTAGTGAATCCTCAGTCATGCTTCCTTACACAAACACAGCTGAGAGTCAGACACATGTCTCACTATTCCTACTAACAAACAGCTAAAATGCCAAAAAGAAGCTTCAATTAAAAAAAAATTTTTTAGTTACACTGAATTTGCAAAAGTTATGACGTGGGGTGGTGCAGTGGTTAGCACTGTCACCTCACAGCAAGAAGTTTCTGGGTTCAAACCAGCTGAAAAATTAGGGTCTTTCTGTGTTTGCATGCTCTCCCCGTGCCTGCATGGGTTTCCTCCTGCAATCCAAAGACATGCAAGTTATAAGTCATAAGTGTGAACGTGTGTCTGAGTGGTTGTTTGTCACTGTGTTAGCTCTGGGATATATTGGTGACCTGCCCATGGTGTAACCCCCATCTCCCTGAAGTCAGCCTGGATTGGTTCCAACTTCCTTGTGACCCTGACAGATAAGAGTTATTGATAATGGATGGATTGAGTACACTTTTGCCTACATGCACATAAAATGTGTGTGAGTCATCTCCTAATGTTCACCTGAATGACACATCATCAACAGGGGCAGAAAGTTACTTAAGTGTCTGTTATGACGGACAAGGCTGAAAACCAAGGAAAATCATGTAATAATGAAAAGACTATTATATGTTCTTTAAATATTTTTTTATTTCAAAAGTATTAAACAAAGTTTAGTTAGTAAGTAAGTCTTAAAAAATGTAAGTACCTTTTTGGTGCTGAGTCTATAGTGCATAGCAGATGGTCCATGTAAATAGTCCCTAAGTTCTTTCTCCTGCTCTGTACTGGAAACCTGCCAGTGACGGGTGGGACCTATAGTGGAGGGACTCGAGGCTGCCAGCCTGTTGCAGCCATCTCGTCTGGGTTGGATGGAACATCCCCTGAACAACCTGCTGTTAGCCACCTCCATGCCAGCAAGATTTAACCTTTTCCTGCTCACTAGTACGTCTATGTTTCCTGTGTCTCATTCTGTGAGGAAAAAAAAGGTTTTGAGACATTAATTGTTTTACTTTATATGACCAGGGAAATTAGTTGGTGTTGCAGTTTACTGTCAGCAGTTTAGTTGTAACACCAGCATGAGGACATTAATGTAATCCTCTCACTTGATATCTCAGGATCAATGAAAAAAGGAAAAAACTTTTATGAATTATGTAACATCCTATTGAACTTTCCAAATATTTCATAAGGGTGAATGTGTTCAAGTAACAGTGTGAGTGACATACATCTTTAATAGAAAAAACACATACATACATCTTTAATAGAAAAAACACATACATACATCTTTAATAGAAAAAACACATACATACATCTTTAATAGAAATAAACAAGAATTTGGTGCACAAGTTTTAATTTATTTTGGGTTTGCTGAAATCAACACAGGGTTAAAATTATACATACAAGGTCAAAAATACACATACAGCACACTTAATATTTGGTTAATTTGGTTAACACAAGCCATCAACATTCATCGGGCAGAATTCTGATATTTTTCAACTTTTCTTTTTTAAGCTTAATGTAAGCCTGCTTTATCTATTTCACAACCAGCCTTGATGTGTGTTTGGGGTCACTGTCCTGGAAACTCTACTGTGTCCAATTTTCAACCATCTACATGATGGCTTGAGGTTATGCTGAAGAATTCTGAGGTTCTTTATAATTCCATCCATTTTGTGTAATGCACCAGTTCTACTGGCAGCAAAACAGCCCCAGAGCATGATGCTGCCATGACAATGGTTAACACCTTGTACAGTGTTCCTCTGTACCTCTGCTCATTGTGGCCAAACAACTCAATATTTCTCTCATCTGACAATAAAACCTTTCCTCCAGAAGGCTTTTTCTTTTATCTCAATATTTCCATGACATTCATGTCCATGATGACTGCATGTAAACATCTGACTACAACTGTAGGTTGTTGTGACAGTTTACTTATGGTTAGTATACTTATGTATTTTACATTTGCTTACATATTTATAAATATATATATATATATATATATCCAGGTACCATTTATCATCTACCTTTTGTCTCTCTTAGTCTTTTTTAACATTCTCAATAGGCTAACTAACTGGCCATATTACATTACATTAGATACCACCTTTTAGGCTAGTCAGTAAAGGCAACCAAAACACAAGACTGTGATGGATCTTTCACTTGCCTGGTAAGCTAACAGATGAAATTATTATTTGTCTACTAATGTACTATATATACACATAAGATATATATGGCCAAAAGAATGTGGATGCACGACTATCACACCCATATGTGGGCCTGCCCAAGCTGTTGCCACAAAGTTGGAAGCACACACACACATATATATATATATATATATATGCTGTATTTAATTTTTTAAATAGGACAGTAATTAAACATTTGTTTGTTGCATAATTATTCACCCCTCTTGGTCAATACTTGAAAGCTGCAATTACAGCTCTCCAGGGATTTCTGGAACATGTTTTTGTTAGCTTTACACCCCTGGATTCTGATATTTTTGCCATTCTTCTTGGCAACATTGCTGAAGCTCTGTCAGATTGGATGGAACTCATTGTGGTGAACAGCAGTTTTCAAGTCATGCCACAGATTCCTAGTCAGCTTGAGGTCTTGGATTTGGGCCTTTCTAACACATTTGGGTTTTTGGTTTTGAACCAGTCCAATGTAGATTTGGCTGTATGCTCCGGTTGGACAGTGAACCTGCACTCTAGTGCACTCAAATCTCTTGATGTGTCATCACCTGGCATCACAAGGAATATTATTTGAGTCTAGCTAGCATTTTTATTTCCTTTTGTTATGTTTAATTGCACACATGGACATCCTCCCTAGCTCTAGGCGTATTTGCAGTTGTGCCATATTCTTTCCAATTTTTAATAATGAAATGGCACAGCTGTTGAAGAAAGCATTTGTCTGAAACAAAATTTATTTGTTTATTTATTTGTAAAGTTTATGCACCAAGCTGGTGTTTTACACTATAAATAAGGAAACATTATTCATGCAATGGTTTAGGTGAGCAGTGTGACCCCCTGCTCCTTACAAAGTTGAAATTAATCCAACACCACTGGACCTGTGCATAACAAAGTGCTTGAAATTAATGTCTTTAAGGACTGGGAATAGCAAAATGACTTTTTGGAGAACTTCCAAGTGATGTTCTTCTCTCAAGCTAAATGGAGTACTGCTGGCTAATCAAGGGCAGCTTGTAATGTGGGCATTTACAGGCAGCAATTTAACAGTCTGATGTCAGACATAACTGTTTACACAAATTTTGGAACAGGTTCTGCACCGAGGAATGTATTTTTAATCTGTGATGGGATTTTTTTGAGCTTCAGAAATGTACAGAAATTAGTCACTGGGAAAAATGTTATTCGCTTTGCTGAGCATTTTAATGAATCTGTAGTCAGCAATTCAGACAATATGCAGCATGAAATACAAGAATTTCTAACTGTTAGAAGTCAGCTTGGAGGTACTGCATTGCAGGAACAGCACTGAAAGCTGAAATTCACTCCCTGTGAATAAGATTGGCTAATAGTCATTGCATAATTTGAAAAGCAAATCAATCAAACGTGATTGAAAAGCTAAAGGTATATCATTATATAATAAATGCAGCTATGTGCACAAACCAAATGAAGGATCGCATGGAAATTGTTTGAAAATGCTATTCTGTATTGTCTAGCAATTTTTTCTTCCATGTTGAATAGGTTTATAGAAATTCTAATTAATGGCCAAAGAAGTCAATTCAAGTTCTCACAGATGTATTTACTTATTATAGTTAAGCAAGATCATTGAGTATTAGTTTACAGGCTTTCACATACAAAAGGATGATACTTTATACAAACTTCACTCTGGCAGAATGCCAATATATTGTGTCTCTCATATTTCAAACTTGTCACATAAATATGCACATATTTGTTTTTCATGCATGAGCTGTTTTAATTTGTGTTATGCATCACACAGTCAATCACCAGGCAGCATATGCATGCTGAAGGGAAGGACAATCAGCTCATATGCATGTCTTGCATATTGGCAATATCTCATCACAATCACCTTCGTTGAGTAATATTAACGTATTATATTGAATTTATTTCATGAGCTGGCAGTAATGACAGATGTGGCATATAAAAAAAATTAAAGATATTAGGTGCAGTCAGGTATCCAACAAGTGCAATAAGAAAACAGAGTGCAAATGAGGGTGCATTCCAAACAAAAGAAAACATTATTAATGCATTCAGTTAATTATTTGATATTTTGCAACATTCCTACAAAGTTAAAAAAAAGATTTGCTGTAATAATGATTTGCTTCGTAATCTACTTATTTCTCACACAATGCTCCTAGTTCACTAAAACAACATTGCTTAATTGTCAGTCTTCAATTTCTGACATTTAAAATGTTAAATGCAGAAAAATTTGGATTTTGAAAGTTTATAAAGTGTCACATAAAGACAAACCAGAAAAACCATAGAGGTGTAAATGTCAAACAAATTTTTCTAACCTAAAATTGTTAGCTGGGACTGAAAGATGGAAACTATTGTAGAGATGACATTTCTGAGAGTCAGTATCGGCATTGGGATGATACCATTATAAATGGTAGATGTAACAAATTACATAGTTTGGAACTGGATTTGGAAAAGAAACTTATTTTTGGAACTGGAAATATGCATATAACTTTTTTTTTTTGCTGTTTTATATCTATGTTTCTCTTTCGTTAGGATTGCTTTTTATTATATTTATTTATACTTACAATGTAAGTGATAGTGCTAAGTGTGTCAGTTAAAGAATCATTTTAGAAATTACAGAGAAAACAACTGGATATTGACATCAGTTGATATTCAAGGTTTCAGTCTTGATAATGGTACTGAAAAGGAAAAGGTGGGATTGTGCCATTTCTAACTGTAAGTTGTGCTTGTATTGTACATCACTTAAAAAAATCTAAAAACAAAACCCCTAAAATGTAAAAATGAGGGTCAAATTTACCTTTTGCCATGAGAAAATCTAATCTCAGACTATATGTCAACTTTAGAATATAAATGAAACACTTAGGTGCTCTAAATTGCCCATAGGTGTCTATGTGAGTGTGAATGGTTGTTTGTTTCTGTGTTAGCTCTGTGATAGATTGGCAACCAGCCCAGGGTGTACCCTGTATCTCATCCGAAGTCAGTCAGGATTAGATCGCAACTTCCTCACGACCCTGATGTGTAAGCAGTATAGATAATGGATGGATGGATGGATGGATAGATATTCATATTTAAGGTCTGAGTGAAAGAAGGATCAGAACTCAGAAAAGAATTCGATTTCTAATAAGGCCTAGCGACAGATTCCAGTTCACTGCAGGTGGTTTAATGCTCAGCAGTTTCAAAATGTCATATATTAATGCCTAGAATTGAAGATCTTTCCAACAAGGCTGTCTTGTGCCCAAGCCTCAAGGTCCCAGTGGGTTTGTAGTCCAGACAGGCATGAGCTTCCTTCAGCATTTCAAACAGACGATTCTGTAGTTTACAATGACAGTACTTCTCCTTGTTCAGTTTCTTTCACCTTCCAGTGTGCAGTGAGGCAAAAAAGTGAACTTTTTGGTCCGGTATTACATCGTAAAGTACCAAAAAATGTCTTTGATATTACTCCATAATAGTACAACACAAGACAATAATATTTTACTCGAAAACTATTTAAAGTCCAGCTGTCACTGGGCAGATTGCACTGCTCAATGTGTGACTCAGTTTGGGGCTCATGTCAAGAGCAGGCTGTAATTTCTAGATGAGATTGTTGACGCTGCAGGCAGGGAAGCAGATTTTCAGTAACGGTCAAACTGGACTACTTCTCAGAGTCAAGCATTCTTTAGTAGGAAATGTCCCCAAGGTCACTTATGCTTTGATGACCATGAAGAGTTGGATTTCATTGTTTATCAGAGACCCCTAAGAAAAGCCGAATTCAGTAAAAGCACCATTCTTTTCTCCTCTTTGAGCAGCCAGTGGAAGCTTTACCGGCATCAAATAACTCAAAGGGTGGGGGAATGAAGGGTAAAGGGGAGGAAGCTAATTTGTATTTTCATTATCCTGCTCAAGGTCAACTGAAATAATGGGATTTGTGTGCTTGCTGTATGCTTGTGAGTATCCGTGTATGTCTGTGTGGGTAAAATCTTGCAATTTATAGGTGCATGTATATGAACCACATTCATCTTATTTGACATAGACCTCATATTTGCCATGGTTTTCAATCAAACTGAAAGATGAGACAGTGTCAGTCTATATGCCATGTATTTCCATCAAACTATCTAAAAGATGATACAAGGGTCATCTTATGAAGCCAACATGGCTATAATTTTACCTTGTCCTGGAGAATATGTTTGACTGACAAGCACGAGTGTAAATTGTTGTGTGTTGGTGCTCAATAAAACATGGCTAAAGCAAAACAAAGGGCAACCCTGTCCTAGCCCGCCCGCACACAAAAGCAGATATGTAGGTTTTTGATCAGGTGCTAGTGAACACACACCCTGGAGCTGGAGAAGGAGCTGAAAGATTTGTCTTATCTCTCCAAACAGATCCTCATAATGCTGTTTTATCTCCCTTAGCAGATACACATGTGAAGAACTGATTCATCTAGCACTGAGATGATTAAGTCTTTGGATACTGCTTTCTGTGCTGAGGGTTATTCTTTAAACTGTACTCACACACATAGGGTACCTTTATCTCAGTGTACATTTATGCACTGATAAAGTGAAGCAGTAAAAGTCAGTGGACACTGTCCTTGTCTACTGACACTAATGGAGGAAAATATTATAGAGATATTATATTTTAACCGACATCATATCACAAGAGGGAAGGACAATGATCAGTCACAGTGTCATAGCTAATATTCAGGTCCCTGAGGTTGACATGAATGAATTTTAAGCCTCCTTTTGTATGTCATGTCTTCCTCAGTGAAAATAAGCTCACAGCTGATTAATTCCCTCAGCAGATCATTTTAAATGTAACTTTACCTCTTTGGGTTACTGTACATGCTGTAAGATAAGCTGGTAATGAGCATACCAGTAAATAATCTTGGGGAATTTAAGTGTTGTCATCTATAAATATGTCCATAGCAGGAGGGTTCTTGCTAGTGGGGTGATAGATGATGACATTTTTAGTGGCTGCACAGATGGGGGCTCACAAAAGTTCAACTGGATGTTTAACTTACACCAAATGCAGTATTTAATTAAAGAGGGTTTGGGATATTCTTTCAAGGGGCCCATAACTCCTTGCTAGGTTCCTGTATACCAACCTTTTTCCATGTGATTATTTAGTAGTCCTAGTTAGTTTGTTACAACGGACCAAGATTACATTCAGGAACATTCTAACTATAAAATTAGCTAGGGAATATTCACACTACAAAATAACGAAAGAGTTAGCCAGTTATCTGACACGATCACACAGAGTTACACTGAACCTCATAATTTACTCATCAGTTAACTACCTATGTGCACCAAAGCTGAACTCAACTTAATCTTTGATAACAAATGTTCTCTGTTTACAGTCCAAGCTATGTAACACAAACTAGGTCAACTGGTCTCCTTTTAAATGTCAGAATAATAATCCTGATCTTATAAAAATACTACTATTATGGAAAATCCTTGACTTATAAATAAATGAAAACTCAGTGTAAACTCATAATGCTTTCATATGCCTTCCCTAGGAGATGCTCTGGTGCATTCATGGGAAGTCATGGTATATATACATATTTTAAAGGGACCTCATGAAGATTTAAGGTAAGCCCATTTAGCTCGCCATGGAGTACAAGGTACAGAACATCTGTATATGAAGCACATGTCAACTACATAAAATTTTCATAAAAGGCACAGGATGTCTAAGACTTCCATGACATTCCCTTAATCTCCTGAATTTATATAATGACCTCCATATGCGACCCATCCTGCAGGTTCTGCATCAGGTACTAACAAGTAATGTATATTTTACAAGAATTATTAGTCCTTAAATGACCCAGTATGAATGCTGAAAAAAAAAGGTATCTTAAAGGTAACCTATAAAGTACCGCCTTAGAAATTCCACATTCCAATGGTAACTCGTAAAAATCCAATTGGATTGTAATATATTAATAATGCACTATAAAATCCCATTAAAATCATATATCCTGTTGGTGCTAATTCACTGTGGGAATGTTCTATAAGGGTTGAATGGGTTTATTATATGATGAGACAAGCCGGCCAGCTTTGGATTACAAACCAACCTATTTAAACGTCATGTTGCAAGTTATTTCCACCGTTTTGGACACTAAATATAAGATTTAGGAAGGGCAAATAAAAATGTACCTAAATGGTAAATTCCTCCTCATAGCTGAAGCTAAACAGTTTTTGTTGTTGTTTTCTTGTTTTTCAGTCAAGCCAGAGTGACCGAGCATGAATCTCTGATGTCTGGAACAGTTCACGCTGTGGTAGCAACAAACAAACTGAGCACTTGTGTGAAGAAAAACAACAGATTTTGCTGTCCTTGTTTTGGGGAAAGGCCATTCTGTCTCAGAACAGAGCAGTGCTTACGTCTTTGGTTGCCCAGTGCATATTTTAAGGCAATTTCAATCCTGGCAGTGACAGGGCACAGGTTACCATTTGTGCAATTATGCAGTAGAATATTTCAATACCTGACATGAGAGAAAGCAAACATTCTCTCTATCTCTCTCTCTCTCTATCTCTCTCTCTCTCTCTATACAGAGCCACAGTTCTGCTTGAGAGGAGCTCAATTGAAACGGGTTCCATTTAATTCATTTTAAATCTAACCGATTCTCCTTGGGGCAGGCTCTTATATGCAGATAAGTGGCAGACACTGTGACCCACACAGTTTGCAATCTTTAAAAGAAGGTCCATTTTAAAATCGAATGGAATTTACACTTCAACTTAATAGAAGAACAAGCTACCAGGGAACAATTTGACCAAGTTTTCTTAGCGTAAGCAGTTGGCATTTCCATTTGTGTGGGCACTATAATATCTTTTGTCACAGTGACAGTAATTAAAGCAATGAAATGTGCTTTCATGCATACTGCTGTCTCTTGCCAATTGTCCACACATAAGTTTAAGTAGTTTGTGATTCAGTGGGAGTTATTGCACTTTGAAGCATCTGTCTCCTCCCTTTGTCTGTGATCATACACCATGACTCAGTGAAAGATACCAGTGGTGTCAAGGACGTGTGGTGTATCCCTCCCGTCACACCCGAGGCCGCAGGTCTGACACGATGAGATGTCACCCGTCACTTGGAGAACCCCAGCTGTCAGGGGCTTACCTATGGCCACGGTAAACAGAGCTCACCTCTTGAGACAGCCGCACAGCTCGTACGCCACCTGGAGATGTCTAATTGCAGGATAAATCCACTGACAGCTCTGCAAAAATGCCATCGATCACATTTTTGTCCTCCGCCTAGCGCATGCTCTCGACTGGAGGCTCTGGCAGCCTAAGAATGATATGTATCCTTTCCCCTCCTCCTCTGCAGAATTCCAAGGCCTATTCTCAATCTCCTTCTCATTCACAAAAAAAAAAAAAATTATAATAAATGGCTTGGCACTTCTAGAGTGCTCCTGCCGTCCAATAAATGGATGCCTGTATTTATGTGCAAGGGCGTTCTGTATGTGTATCAGTGAGACAGTATGAAAGAGAATAGGTCTGCTTACTCACCACCCTAACTGTCACATATCTCAGTTGGATGGATTACGTGCTTTTTTCCTTTCTAACCTGTCAGAATGGAGAGACAAAGCTTTTTAGAGAGAATGGTGCACTGCATGCATAATTGTTTCCTGAGAACAGCATGATAGTGTCTCCTTCTACTCATTTCTGTTGATCAGGTCTTTGCAGAAAAAGCGAAGGGTTAGTGATCTCAACACCAACAAAAGTCGATACAAGAACCAAATTCTGTGATACCGAGACTCATTTCTGGGGAGAATTTTCCTCCATTTTCTTCCAAAATTGTTGGGACTAGAACTCACAATCTCCTCATGATAAGCTGAATGTTCGCACCATTCAGAGACACATTATTAGCATTTGCAAATGTAAGCCTCAATGTTCTATAATATATTAGACTCAAATGCAGAGTGAGAATCCATGTGTAAACAGGCTTTATACAGATCTAAAAAACAATAATAGTCAAAACACAATCAATAAACAAGGCCATATAATCCATAAAACAAAGCAAGGGTTCAGTACAGGGTAAGACAGTCAGCAAAAATAACATACTTAAATAGAGAATGGCAAGACTTCGCAATGAGTCCATGAAACCCATGTGCTTATATAGTGAGAAGGCAGCGCGTGTCAGTGGTCACATCAAGAGTTCTCGTTACAAATACCCATATTTTGGCAAGTTATATAACTATTACAATCATCAGCTGTCTGCAGTGTACATTTGATTTAAACAGAGATCACAAGGCATGGCATCAAAGCCTTTGCTGCAAAACCCTTGTGAGGTTTGCAGGCACTCTTTCTGCCGGCTTTGCTCTAATTAAAATGCACTGTGCTTTTAGTCAGGCATGCTACAGGATTAGTGTTTATGTGCATCCTCTGACTTGAAGAAGAGGAATATTTTCCCTGCGCATTAGTATGCAAGCTGGCAACAGACTCATGCGCTAATTTTCCGGTAGGTTTTGTAAGTTAACATTTACACGCGTCATGCTTTTGCAAGACCCATCTACTGTGGATTACATACAGTGCATTAATAAGGAAATAAAGCTGTGCGTGAGCTTGAACAGGGACACACCTTGAAAACCAACACACCACATGCGCACACACATAATTGATGGTTTAAATATTCCGACATATGTTCGACATCCATTCTCACCTCAATATGTACCTAAAGCTTTTGTTTCTAGGAAAATGTAATAATAACTCTGTGAACTAATATGTATTAGAAATTAATGTTTCTCATCTCCACCTCCAGGCACAATCAATAAAGTTATGTCTTTTGTATTACTGAACATTTCACTGAGAATAAGGCCATTTGCAGGGACCAATTTCCTGACAGGGTTATGAAAAATTTGGTATGCTGTTCATGGTTCTTTAGATTCCACTGGCTTGTACCTTGGTTTTCGAGGCAAACCTAGCTTGGCCTTCAGGAAAGGCCACGGTGAGACAGGAATACTGATAAATCAATGCACCATACTGAGGCCTGAAGGCTTCATCAAAGATGAAAGCTACAGAGTGCATTGTTAAAAAATGAAAGTCATGTTACACACACACACACACACACACACACACACACACACACACACACACACACACACACACACACACACACACAC
>JAQQZR010000006.1:6189280-6218626 GCA_030068235.1 Notoglanidium macrostoma | reverse complement strand
GATGCTGGGATTGGCTCCAGCTTCCCCGCGACCCAGATGGATAAAGCGGTATAGATAATGGATGGATGGATGGAATATACTGTATGTACAAAGGTTTAAAAATATATTTTTTAAAAAAGCTATAATTGTGTTTTTTGTCTATTTTTTTCTATAATTTGTATTTTATATTTGTGTTTGAAATTTCAACTTTTCATATATGATTGAGTATAGGGCCAGTATAGTATATACATAAGGGCCAGTTCTGACAATAATAAGTGTACTGTATGTCAATTGTGACTGAATTGTAAGCAGTCACTTTCAAGGTTTCACAGCCTTTGGGATCTGGAACATAATAATAGCCCCAAGTACAACCAACCATATCTAATGGTTGTTCTCATTTATATTTTAGCTGAACATTGTATTTTGTAAAGTAAATTAAGAATCTGAAGGTGTCTTATTGCTCAGTAATGGAAGTCTATCTGTATCAGCAGTGACTCGTGACCAATAGATTTTGGTTTGGCAGGACAACATTAATAACCACATAGCCTCAAACAAAATTAGGTCGATAGGCTATCACACTTGACTTATGCTTTACGCTACTATCTAGTGATTTTTGTTTTTACAGTAACGCCATAATAGGCATTTTGAATGGTTTTAAATATATCTTCGTTCAACTGTGCTTGATACAGCAGTTTTATATCAGCAGCTCTTATCATTAAGCAAGGTTGCTAGGTTTCAGCAGAATTTCCAGCCCAACTTCAGCTTTTAAAAACAAGACAAAAGGCCTGAAACTAGTCCAAAAAATCCAGACATTGAAAAAGACATATTTCTCTTCTTTTTCTCAGCCTTTGTGTGGGAACCAGGGTCACATAGTGCACACACATTCCTGATGTACAGACATCCTTATCCACATTATAATTCTCCTGTCCCTCTCCCAAACGTTGTAATATATCTTGCAAAAAATGGTTCTGCACACCATAGACACACTGTCTGCACTAACATGTTGCCTTTATTTGCAAAAAAATTATTAGATTAAAAACTATCCCTATTAACTATAAAAGCATGAGATTGTAACCCTGTCACTGACCTTCCTGTCCATTCCTCCTCCTCTGCTGACAACATTCATAGAGTGAGCACAGGGCAGCATGATTCCTGCCCTAATGGGTCTTTATTAGCATGTGTTGCAGTTCCCATGTTTGACCACAAGCTGCAATAATAAATCTGTGGAGCTAAATATCTCCCTGCTGCATGATACCATATACTACAGGGAACAACCCAAAGGAAAAAAATATATATCATTTTATCATTTCATATATCATTAGTTTTACTAATTCATTGTCACAATATTTATTCGTTCCGTCCTTTTAGTAGCCACATTTTAGTAATTTGTTCCCTTGACTTACTTAAATCAGGGCCACGCTTTACTAATTCCTTCCCTCATTTATTCGTTAATTTGTTTTAGTTAAATCATAGCCACAATTTAATAATTAGTTCCCTCGTTTTAGTTACACTGTGGTCACATTTTAATAATTCATTCCTTTGTTTTACTTAAATCATAGCTTTGTTTTAATAATTCGGTCCCTTGTTTATTTACATTGCGGCCGTGTTATAATTGTGTTTTCTTTTTGTATCATCAACAGGGCTCCAAAATATACTGTAGAAAGCAAACAAATGGAACATGTCTCTGTCGAATAGCAATTCAAAAAAAATCTTTCCACAGAATTTTAAATATTTGGAGTGAATATATGTGAATTAGGCCTATTTTGAGGACTATGAACATTTGCTGAATGGCAGTTACAAACAGAGGGGCACCTGCTCCACCTGCAGTCGTCTACTTGTACCTAAAGGTCAAAGGAAATAATTAAATCCAAAGTTAAAATACGTAAAGAGCACTAAACAGTAAAAGTTTAATCAAAGTAATATTTGGTTTGACCACCTTTTGCCTTTAAAATGGCATCTGTTCTCTTGGGTACACTGTTAGATTGTTACAAACAGTATCTCTCTCTCTCTCTCTCTCTTTCTCTCTCTTTCTCTCCAGATAAAGGTTTTATCAGAAGAATCGTCTATCACATAACATATTACTTTTTAAGTGACATATAAATATTTTTCTGTAATCGCTGGAAATCTAAAATAGCTTTGTTCTACTGATCTATACTAATCCAGAACACATAAAATAAAAACTAAATTCCAACTTCCAAAATATGTTTTGAACTGGCCACAAATAATTTATTTATCTAACACTTTTTTTTATCTAAGTGAACAGACGTACAGCTTTATAATCATATATTCTACATGTGCAAATGTTTCACATCATTTTCCTTGATCATGTTCATCACAAATAAATCATGATTTAGCTTTTAAAAAAAATAATAAATAAATAAAGCTTATCATCATGTAAATGAAGGCAGTAAGAGAAAAACACATAGCCAAGGCCAAGTGACAGACAAAGCTGCCTTGAGATGTCACCTATGATAATTCACACGGTACATTTTTCTGAAGCTTTTCCCCCCATGTCACATGTGGCAGTACTCTGCCATTTTAACAAGTGCTTCACTCGACACCAGCTGCGTCAGAAGTGGCTTAGAGGTGTGTAAAACACAAGCCAGAGAGCTGTGCTGCACTTCTTTTATGCACCATCTCTATTTTTGCTTCACTCCTGCACTTAAATACAGTGTACACAGAAATCACATCATCACTCTTTCTATATGCCATGTGAATTTTATTTATTTGAAGCACACAAAAATAGAAAACAAATTCTCAGAAAGTTTGCTCTATCAACCTTTTCATCCTAATTATTATATCTGTATCATTAAACTAAAACTAGGGCAGCAGAATATAAGATCCTCTGTGTTGTTTTGTGTTAAACGTAATTATTACCGATCATGTGTCTGCTAGCCTGAGTGATAACTGTATATGTTCCAAATAGTTTAATAGGCCAAGGGGAAGCAGTGCAGCATAGCAGTGTATTATAGCAGTTACTTATTATTCCGAACATATCATTTTTTGATCATTTCTATTCTCAATTCACAAAGAAATGTCAGTTATTCTCACTGGTCACTGTATACAGGCTCCATGGAGTTTCTGAGTTCTGCTGGAATTTGCAGGCTTCCAAATCAATAGAAAGTAGCAAAGGTTATCCAAGCACTGGGCATCATTTTATTAATTTTGTAGTAAATTTTTCTGTAAATGTTTGGGTAAGCCAACCTGAACTAATTCTGGAAAAGAGCTGATTTTCATTGGACGCATGTGCGATATGTTGAACACTTGTAAAGTGAAAAGTGTGTTCCTGAGACAGCTCATTAGCATGTTGTGACACCCACAATACTCCATATAATGTCAAATGCACAGAGGGCTGGGAATGTGAAATGAACAATGAGAGTAACGAGAGAGTGGACGTTATCACTTCTATGCAAATAAAATTTTTTGCAGTGTAACAGCACCTACAAAAGGTTAAAATTTTGAGACAAAATAACAGAAAAGCTGAATCAAATGAGTTGAAAAGAAAATGGTGTGACATGAAAACAAAAGACAGGAAAAAAACCCACACAGTACCCAGGTGATCATGGACATAGAGCATGTCAGACAACTGTTAATTTAAAATTGTGTCTAAGTGTCTCAGCACAGCATTAAAAGAAGATGCCATGGCAAACAGAACAAATTAATAAACCAGCTTTCATTCTCTGAAGAAATCATATTGCTCTTTAAACAGCCTTTCCCTCATAAGCGTGATCTTAATTTTCCCCTGAGGCATTTGTTTATGGCTTATGGCTATGTGCAGACAGCCAAGCCTGTACTTCGATTATACAGCAGCATTTCTTTTGTTATATTGAATGACTAGTTTAAGCTGTCTTAATTTATGGATTTATTTTGGCTCGCTTTCTTTATTTTCATATTCTTTGATTAATGGCAATAACATGCCAATAATATAAAACCACTGGGTTTCACAAAAAATTTCTTGACGGTACTCTGAGTCCCTACAAATTATATGATGTGAGATGATAAAATTGAGGTGTAGATTAGTTAGTCTTCTTATGCAGAAATTTAAGCATGAGTAGGACACAAATTGTTTTTTTTTTAATTACTGGATTTTAATGAATACCAAATTTCTTTTGGAAATGCTACCATGAAGAATTTACAAATAAATCTGCACATAGGCATTTTGATAAATGAGGCCTGTTGTCTTTATATTAATTTTATAGATTTTTTCCAATAAAATAATTATATAATTACCAATTTAACTTAGCTGTGGATATAGAAACCAATGTCACTAAAATGAACCAGAAATTAATCTGATAATAAATAATTGATCTCTCTGCACTGTCTGACAGATCACTGCAAGTACAAACATAAAATGCTCTGTTTATACTAAGGTGTCCCACAAGGCTTTGTTTTAGGAACACTGGACCTCATTCACCAATATCTTCCTAAGTTTTCTCTTAAATTTGTTCTGAAAAAGGTCCTAATCTACATCAGATTCATGGTGTGTTCTTAAACTGCATGCTCATTGTGCCTAATTGACATATGGAAATGCCCCACTAATCCCCATAAAAAGGCTCGGCTATGCGCAGACACAGAAATTGCAAAGAAAAATTGAGAGAGAAGTCAAGAACGCCCTAATGAAAATGTAAAGACTTTTTAAAGACGATTTTTAATCCAAATGTAAGAAAAACTTCAGTAGGTTTAAAGTAGAGGTACTGCTGCAGAAAGTGACCAGCAACAGAGCTGTCATATTTAGTGGCATCAGTCGTGTACATAACAACACAAAAAAGATGCATTGGATGCTATTACTTGTTTGGTGAAAATGGTCTCTGGAGAAGGGCACACATATTGATGTGAACTGAAGTGTCATTGTAGTGTTTATTTAGTTTAAAAGACCATAATGCTTTGTAAAATAATGAAATAATGATTTTAAAATATTATAAATGTTAAAATATTATTGTAATTTAAATCCTGTAATATTACATGACTATAGATTGGAAGAAAAGAATCTTTGTGAAAACAAAATAGTCTTTTCACTGCTTAAATCTGTGCTAAACTTTGATAGCTTTTCAGTAGCTCCAACAGCAGAAGCAGAGAACCTCGGCATCACTACTGGAACAACGGAGTCTTTTCAGGCACATACACTGTCAAATCCCCAGTGCTGAATTAACTCAAATGAACTCAAATGAAAGAGTTAATTCAACACCCTAGGTTGTAATTCAGCACTGGGGATTTTACTGTGTACAAGCAGCACTACTAGAATATACTTTCTTTACCCACAAAGTATTGCTAAGCTAAATAATGTATCATTCTCACATAACGCAGATAAAATAATTCATATCATTGCAATTTCTAGGTTGGAATATTGTAATGTCCTGCATGCTAGCTGTCCCAGTAAACAACCTCCACTTAGTTCTTTCTAGAACCTGAAAATCTGACCATCTTAGCCCTGTTATCATCACTGCATTTTCTACTAATACGTTTCCACAGTAATAACCAAACATTGCTACGAACGTTTCTTAGTATCTTAGTAAATTCAATATTTATTATATTATGCAGCTCTAGCAAGGCTTCCGGGGTCTCAGCTTGGTTGTCATGTACATGTGTCAAACCCAGTGTGCCAGTGTGCTCCAAACAGAATTACCAATCATTTTGCCAAATATATGAACTTCTGCTATCCAAAAGACTGGTGTTGTAGGATCCTGAGGTGCTACTCATACTATTTGACATGCTGCTGATGCAAGACTGTGAGATGGTGCTTCTGATTTCAGATATGTGTCATCCATCCTGTGCATACTCATAACTCCCTGGAGTAAGTATACAGTACAAGTCAAAAGTTTGGACATACCTTATAATTCAATTCTTTATTTTTTGTTACTTAGAATACAATTCATATCTCAAAGTAATGATGGATTGTTGTTTCTATTTACTTAGTTGAGCAGTTCTTGACATAATATGGATTAGGACAGTTGTCGAATAGGCACCAACACTACCTCGACATAACACCACTGATGGTCTCAAGAGCATTAAGAAGGCAAGAAATTCCACTAATTAACTTTTGACCAGACACAGCTGTTAATTCAATGAAGCTGGTTAAGATTATGCACATAGTCTTCATTGTTTACCACGTAATTGCATATATGTTTCATGTGCTATTTATTTCATAGTTTTGATATCTTCAGTATTGTTCTACAAGGTAGAAAATAGTCAAAATAGAGAAAAACCTTTGAAAGAGTAGGCATGTCTAAACTTTTGATGGTACTGAAGACAATTATCACTTCCTTTATAAATTCCTGGTATTTAATAATTTGTAATTAACCATTCCAGACATGCTTGACTGACAAACCATGATTGCAATCTGTTTTCATTTGGCATTCCTTATCTTCTATATTCTAGTATTCATTTATCATTCTATATACAGTTGAACAATTTTTGACAGTTTTCTAATAGACTTCTAAAAATCTTTGTTTTACTTAAAAATTCGTCACCATTGATTAATTCGTAAAACATGAAGTACAGCAAGAACAAGAACCAGAACACCAAGGCAGAGGTGATCCAGCAAGTGGACATGGAGAGAAATGGTACCGGAACATCTATACACATAGATGAATGTGAGAATTTCACATAATGAATAGCATCATAAATACCCAATAGCATATAATCAGGGTGACTCAGTATTTACACCAAATTGGTGTAGTTTTGGAACAAGGTTGCAGAATGTGTGGCTAGCTGTTTTGGGCTCGTTTAAAAATATTCTGTGGCAACTATGTACTGTGTTCTGATTTATAGCACATAATGTGAATTAAATCTAATCAATTTCCACAAATATAAGCAAACGAGCAGAAATCTATGATGTACAGAACTGTTTCTTTTGTAAGATATATTGCAAAGATTGAGTAAAAGTAGAGGACGTGGATATTGGGCAAATCTTTTGGGTTAGGTGCAGGAACAGTTTTTGAAATTGAGCTGGGCTGGAATTTTTTTTGCTATGAGTTGAGAATAATGTTATATTTTAGATACATCTTCAAACTTCCAACAAATATTTAGCTTAGAACACTGGGTCAGTACAACAAAGCTATATTATACCCTTAAAAATGACATAACCCAAATATAACAACACAAAAACCAGTGTCAATAAAAAGCAGCTTTATTAGCTAGCCTAATTATCTAAATTACTAGACAATGCAGTCCTGAAACTTCCAATGTTGCAATTTTTGTTCTAGTCTGTGGCAGTTCCATGTCCTTTAGAAATTCAAACAATGCACACACAGGGTTGAATTTTGTAAGCAATGTGCCAACAAGCTTCAGAAACAGAAATGACACCTTCCTTGTTTTTTAGCAAGTTGTTCTGCCCCATCACTTTTGTTTACTTCTGTAAGAAATGACAACAAAATCATCTGCCTTTATTCCTCATATACATGATGCATGAGCAAATGTGACATGAGCATACTATGATTAGGCCTACCAGTTGGTCATCATGGAAATGAGCTGCTTTTATTATTGGAAAGGAGCTGACACATTAAGGAAAATCGTTCATTAAAACTGTTTTTTTTTATTATTATTGCTTTTTTTAGTTTTTGTTTAATTTCGTTCAATAAAACGCATCACTGTTAATCTCAGTTATGGTATTGAACTCCATACTTGTAATCTCCCCACTGTAATTCCACTATTTATTTATTTATTTAGTTATATATATATTTTTTTAGCGACTGCCACCATGTGAATGCTCATTAGGGATACCGTAAAGCTGCTTGGTGACAATTTCTGAAATCAATTATACATACACTGGAACTCAATAATCTTTTGATCCATGATGCTTTTGTATAGTTTTGATGAAATCTCCTTTTTCTATGTTGACGCGGAATAAAAAGAGCATCCACAGGGGTGTTTTCCCAGCATAACAGACATATGATGTATAAGTGACATACACTAAGTACTGGGATGAGATGTGATGTAGAATAACCGGGGTTAAGGGTGAAGATGAAAGTGCTGCCCCTGCCATATTCATTACAGAGCTTCTTCCATCACTAAATCCCCATTAGCCACCTCTGGAAGGAGAGAGAGAGTTGTGTGCAAGTCAAAGTAGTCGTCATGAGCTTTTTAAAGGCAAGGTCTTTTTTTTTTCCTGCAGTGTGCGCCCATATGAGCATCTGTGTGTATGTATGCAAGTGGGTGTAATTTCTTGCTGACGTCTCTCACATCTCTTATGATGCTTAGATGTGTTATTCTTGAGTACATGATGGTTTGTTAAAGGATGAACAACCTTAATCTGGGGGCGTTTTTCCAGATCTGATAAACAGAGCTCCGTTTTGGTTTGTTTTTTAGTTTTTTTTTTATCAAAGCTTTGCTGGAGTAGTACATACTGTGTAAAAATGGCTTTTGTTAAAAGGGACTGTGATTCAGAGCTGTGACAAAAGAACGCAACAATGCGCCATTAAATTAATATTCATTCAGTGTTAAATGCCTTTTTATGAACAATGTTTGTTTCTTTCCTGAGCCTGAAAATGAAAAGCAAATGTAGTCAGTGAGAAGAACAGTCATGTTAACAAGGACAGCCACTCAATGTTTACTTGGCAAACAGAAGAAGGATAAAGTAATATTGTTTTGCATTTGAAATATATCGGGGCATAAAATTCTATTTCCATTAAAGAATAGTAATGCTATGCAGAAAAAACTATTCTAAAGGGTCTAACACAGCTGTAAGGAGAGATAGTGGCGTCAGAGTCTGTTCACAGAATAGCAATTGTATTTAATCCAAAGCCAGCACAACTTTCCTGAAGTTTATCAAACTAAAACCTGAGCCCAAGGAGAAATTGGAGACACCTTGGAAGCAATCCTACTTTCATGAGCACAATAAAGTACAAGGACACTTTTTAAGTATGTTTCGTATGTAAGCCTTCTCTCTCTTTTTAAATTAAATTCAGCATTGACACAAAGGCAGATGCACCACATTTCACAGCCAGTGGGCTGCAGATAGACCTGGGATTTAAGAATCTTTGACTAGATATCTATCTGCTTGCCCTTGATAAATGGTTGAACCATGTAATCTATTTTCATTTGTTCCTCTTTTTCTTGCCGATGTTTCTGCCTGGTTCTGGGCAACACTTCCCGGTCGCGTCTGTAGAAAGCAGTGTGATGGAATTCTAAGTGTTCGGAAACACTCCTGTGAGTATACTTTATTGCAGGTATTGTGTATTAAGGCAGGTTGAAATCAGTGTTTACACCTCAAGGCCATGCTGAGCGACTGCTGTTCAGAGGTTTAGATATTTGTTCATATTAGTTTTACGTATGAGTGTGTCATGAAAGCTCATTTCTGCTACTTCTCACCTTTCTCCTTCTATTTGTGTTGTTGTAAAGCACTAAATGTCAGTTTATTATCTCCGCTTTGAACTTGGTGTCGACTTGAAATATCATTTAATGTGCCATCTGACCTGTGAACCTGCTGCAGTAATGGACAGAGAAGCAGGGGGTGGAAGAGGGTGGGAGTGAGGAGGGTGCTGGGGTCTGGGAAACCCATTGAAGTTCACTGCGGCTGAATTCTAGGAAACAACAACAACCAAAAAAAAAAGTAGAATTGAGTGTTGGCTACAAATCAATGTTTTCTGCCTGTACCACACTTTGATACCTCTGTTTTAGGAAACCTTCAATATAATTAAGTAAAATGACCTTAAATATTTTGGTTGGCTTTTTAACATTTCCTTGGCTGTTCTTGTTGGGATCATGGAGACAGTTTAACAATGAGTCAGTCTAAAGATGTGTAAAATTTTGCAAGCTCAGTGTGATTTACTCACACAGTGAATGTCAGATAGCGCCATTCCACAGCAAAACAGACATAAGCCTATTCAATTCAGTGCGTAATCAGATGCCAGCTGTCAGATTTCCCATGGTGCACATCACATTGTCTTGGAAACAGAGAAACAAGCTTACACACATAAGATGACAGTGGACAAAGTTTTAAAATTCGAATGAATAAGGGAAATTTTGCCAGCAGAACAGAACTCACTGAATTAATCAGTGAGTTAGTTGAGTGAAGAGACAACGATGAGACTTGGGTTTAATTGTCAAAATTGATTTCAACCTCAGGTGATGAGAAAGAGACTTATGTAGATGATGCAGGATGATCAAATGGATCACTCATTTGTCAATGTAAACAGATGACTCTTTAGGAGAATGACATTTTATTGAAGTGTCACTGAAGGTGTGTTGTTTTTCCTTGAGTAAATTAGGTTACAAATGTACAGGTGGGTACAGGTACAGGTGGGTGGACTGTTTGCTTGTGATAACCTGATATAATCTCAGAATAATATTAAAGTAAGATAACTCCAGTTGAGATCATATGTAAATTTAATGATTTCTACTAATCTACAAACTAACACGTTCTTCCTCTGAGATATGTGAAGCCAACCAACCACATCTTTTCAAGCTGCTGCTCATGCTGTTTAACAGGGTAGCACAACACACTCGAAGGAAAGAGCAATCTGCCCTCTTCCACATACATGGCTAGTGTCACTGTGATATGCCATCTCTCCATAATGACCAATTTTGCTCACTTGTCTTACAGCCGTAGTCGTATGGCTTTAGCATGGGGTGGATTCGAACATGTGATTTTCCAACGATATGCTGTTTGCTTTTTAAAAACAAACAAACAAACAAACAAACAAAGGATAATATTAATAAAAATGAAATGACTGCTGGATGGTGTGACATCTGAAAAGTTATGTTCTGTATGTTATGCTGTGAATGCTATGAATGCTGCTTTAAAGAGAGATAGATTTCATGGTCATATATATATAATTAATTATCTTAGTTATTGCGTATTAAATACTATGTCAGTAAGTAGCAGTCGCTTTTAGACTAGTTTTCTCATTTTGCACTGAAATTTGAACTTTACTTATGGTTGAGATACATGCAAAAGAGAAACATAATTTAGTTCAGGAATGAACTATATTGTATATAGAAGGAACTGTTAATAACCATGTGAAGGGTTTTTCCAGACCACCATACATATAGGTGAACTAAATCGAAGAGATAATGCGTCATTAGCAGTTGGGAACTAAATTAAACCTTTTACCAAATTAAAATTGACTTCTTTTGCAATTACCTGGCAGTGATTGCAGTACCCAATTCTGTGAATCACAGTGTAATTGGTTGTTTTCCTCTTCCTTCTGCTACACCTATTTCCCTTACGCGATATCACTGTGATTGCTTGGCAACTGAAACAGCTTCAATCAATCGATTTCATTCATCTGTTTCTGGTGACTAAATTTCTTCAGATTTGTTCGGAATAAAAAGCTTAGACACAAAAAACTATTTTGACCCAGCTGAACATTTTGATATTTCACAAAATATAGCTAGTAGAGATGGGAGATAGAAAGTACAGCGATAATCTATGTGCATTAAGTTGTATTACTTATAAGCTCGGATGTAATATTTTTTCAAAAATTTTCAAAGCTTTATACTCTGCCAAAATTCATGAGCAGTTCACTTCAGTTCAGATTGGAAACTGCAATAATTCAAAGTACAACAAATTAAGTTTTATTTTAATTAGAACTTAATTTATTCACGCGTTTCAGAGACCCTAATTAGAATGCAGCAGCTACTACTGTAAGATGAAGGGCAAAAATCTTGCTTATGCAGATCATGCATTTTAAATTGACCTGTAGCTTGACATTTATGCAGAATGATTATTATGTCAAAGTGGCATTAATGAATGCCTTTTACTACATTCAGGAAGAGCGAAGTGTGTGGCTGGTGACTGTGTTTTTGGATCTGATATTTTATTTAGTGAATTCAAACAATGACTTCTGAGCAGCTTAAATCAATTTGCTTCATTGCTATGGATTATTGACATTGTTAATTAGAAAAATCTGACTGTCATGAGTATATTCGGCAGCTTGCTAAAGTTATTACTTAACCTTGAAGCCATGAAATTGGCCCCATTTTGGCACAGTGCCTAGATAAGAACTATTTGACACCGCCATTTCATCAATGACGATCACAAGACCAGCACCACAAAGCAAGATAATTCCAGATCAATTCCCAAGTATTCAGAAAATGACCTGGCATGTAAATACACTCACTGGCCACTTTAACCTGCTCATTCATGCAATTATCCAGTTAGCTGATCACATGGCAGCATTGAAATGCATTAAAAATTCATTTGGGAAAAAAAGACCAGTCAGATATTTTCTTCGACTGTCTAATTTCAGTATGCCTGTGCCCATTGTAGCCTCAGATCCCTGTTCTTGGCTGACAGGAGTCAAACCCAATGTGGTATTATGCTGTTATAGTCCATCCATTCTAAGATTCGGCATGTTGTACATTTTGAGATATTTTTCTGCTCACCTCATTTATAAAAAGTGGTTATTTGAGTTATCATTGTGTCTTGTCTGGACCAGTCTGGACATGATCCTCTGACTTCTCTCATTAAAAAGGCATTTCTGCCAGTAGAAAAGTCACTCAATTTTTGTTTTTTGTTTTTCACACCACTCTCTGTTGAAATGAGACAGCCCTTCTACCAATGGCAGCATCACTGAGATTTTTTGCCTCTATTCTGATGTTTGATGTAAACATTAGCTTAAGGTCTTTACCTGATTACATGCATTGTACTGCTGCAACATGATTGGCTGATCTGAGCCTATTAAAGTGACCAGTAAGTATATCTCTCACAAATGTTCTGCAATGTTACTCAAAAAAATGAAAAGATTGTGATGGGCTGACTTTGAGCATGAATGCTCTGAGCATCAGTGAGACATTATTCTGGTAATCAAGCATCCTATATACCTGCTCCTGATTCAACATTCCCTTTGAAAAGCTTTTACATAACAGTCTGATCAAACCCAGATAGCTCTCTTCCTGACAGTGCATTTTAGCTACTTTACAAGTATAATTCCTTCACTGAAAACCAGCCCCTGGGTTCACCTGTGAAAAAAAAGCACAGAACAGCTGAAATAGCTCAAGGCTTGTTAATGGTGATGTTTTACAAGAAATACCTTCCATTTTTCTTCTTCCTTCTCCTTCACTATGAAGCTTTTAGCAGTAATATGTCCTCTGACTAGAGATTTCCAAAATATAGAATACAAGTTAAACCCCTCATCTCTTTCTTAAGATATGATTAAGCAGGGCTGGGCCTCTGGCACTTTTAGTCATGTAACATTCCTCCATGAAAAATGAAATGAAAAATGAAAAAAAAGAAAAAGGCTGCACCAGCCTTTACTGTATGACATTTATATTTTATTATTTGAGTTATAGCCTCTAAATTGGTCATAAATATCACAGAATTCATGTGTAGGCCATCATGGTGGAGCAATTTCTGCTAGCATTATTCATTCCACTATAGCACAGGCTAGGTCTCTAAACACTGGATGTAATCATAAATAATAAAGTCTTATTAAATGGTTACAAGAAAAGACAATTAGAGGCTGTCACAGAAGGAATTGTATATTATTACTGAGGCTTTTTTAATATTGGATTTAAAATTAATTTCATTATAACAATATAGCACAAGCACATAATAATGCTTGCAGATTGAAATCCTGTATCTTGTATATGTTTGTATATGTGTAGCATGTTTTACCAATCACAATGCTAAACGACAAAATGGTTGTTACAATCTGACTAATCTACTCATGATTTAAAAAGCATCTACCGACATTAATCAATCGACTTGTATTTGAGGTGAGGTAAATTTTCCTTAAACTAGCAATACTCTTTGCTAATACATGAAGTATCGTCAAACCTTTAAAAAATGGCCTTTGTTTATGAAGAGCTTGTATGTTTTTTTTTAATAAGTCATATCTAGTAAACCTGACAGGAGAGAATCTCTAGAGTATGCCTAGCAGCCTTTGTAATGAGGAAAGGAAGCACTCAGCCATAGAGTACTGTACCTTCAGTCAGGAGGCTGAAATTAAAGGACCAAATGGTGCGTGCATTAAATTTTCCCTGAATCTCCAGGGTTCCCCTACGCTTGCTGGAATCAAACTCATTTTCCAGAGCCCCATCTGCCTTGTTGAGCCTTACATCTCAGCTATGAGTGGAAACTTTCTCTCCGGGAGCGCAAGCATGCAGACCTTCCACTTAACTTGGCTGCCATTTACAACTCGAAACTTAGAAACTTGTTTTAATAACTTGAGACTGGCGCTATATTACCCTGAACATCAGTATTATTCTAACCCCATCTGAAAGCTTGACAGCTGGCTAACCCTCCTACACTACTTCCCTTGTAAAGTGCTGCCCTTCTGTTCGTCTTTATTCACAGCGGTGTTCGGAAGTGGTTCATGATAACTGACATCTGAACCCAAGGGAGAAGAACAAATGTGGTACTGTATTTTCTGCAATTGTCAGCATAGCCTAGTGGTTGGTGGTTTGCCAGACAAATGAATGGCGTGGGCGAGGAATAGTTTCTGAAATAATGGAAGTTCTACCCTGCGATTCATTTGTTCATCCAAACACCACCTGTCTGGCGGCGTCCACTATGTGTAGGAATTATTGGCACTTTGTTTGGTCTATAAATTATATGCAATGCATTATTTCAGCCATTAGTTCAGTTTCAGCCTTTATTTCAGTTTTTAAGGTATAAATACACCATTTTGCAGTATCGGAAAATTTTTTAGGAATACAATTTGCTGACAATGTGCATTTGTTAGAAAGGTCCAGGTACAAATTGTGCCATCAGAATCCCCTGCTGATGCAAGAGCCACCAAAACATGACCACGTCTAAACTGGACATTATGTCGCCCCCAGTTACCTGTTCACTGACTGCATCAGTAAACTGTTTAATTTTCATTTAGTTCAAATTGATCTTTATTAACACCAGCTCACTCACCTCTAATTTTTAGCAGCTTTTCCTGTTTGCCATTCCTTGTTTGAATTTTGCTTCTGCCCTTTTTTCCTTGATTACCCTACTGTTACAGTTACTTTCTGTCTGATTTTTACTATAGTTTCTACTCGTGATGGCTCTGCTTCGTGACAAAAATGATTTTGTTTTTTAGTATTTTTCCCCCCACTTTCTGCCTAATTTTGTCACCAAACCCACCAGCTAGCTCTCTGCTATAAAAAAAACAGCTACCAACCAGGGAGGGAGAAAGCTAAATCATAGTTTCTCTAAGACATGTGAAGCCAGCCAATTATATCTTTTTGAATTGCCACTCATGGGCATTGTAACACTCTCAGAAGAAAGCACTGTCTGCCCTCTTCCATATACATGAGCTCACAGTCTCCCAACATTGACTAATATCCCTGTGATTGATGGAAGATAAAGCATAGCCAATTTGGCCAATTATGGCTGTGGTATCACCCAAAGGTGAATGCTTTTCTGTTGCAACACTTGGGAACTTGCAAAGGGTATTGTTCACGGGAAATCTTTTCATATTGTAAAAAACTGATGCATATGACAGAGTTGGGAGCAGGAATAATGTGCTGTAATATTCTCACTGGGTATTAGGTGCTGTTCTTCTAGAGGCAAGTGTGGCAGCCAGTGAGTAATTTTGAAAATATGAAGATATAACATATTATAGCCAAGCAGCCTATGTTGTTATACTGATTTCATTTTTATGTTGTGATCTAAGCAGATGACTAATAAATCACAAAACACAAATGTTCTAAACTAACGTCAGACAGATGACACATACCACATAAAATGCACAGCATTACATATTGCAATAGTAATCATTGCTCTATACTTAATGAATTTTCCAGTGCTAAAAAATATTTTCTCCCTAAGGTTAAGACTCAAACTGTTTTTTTTCCTAGTAAGGAAAAATATTTTCTAGTTCATGCATTTCCGTTCAGAGAAAAATACACCAGTATCACAAATTGATGATCTGTGCCCTGTATGGCTACATTTATCAAATGCTGCTTCCTGAATATAGATGAGCTTTATTTTTTGGCAAAGAACTAAAAGTGAACACATATATTCAACACAAAAGAGCATGATTTATGTTTTGTTGAGGTTGAGACATGTATTTTGTCTCCTGTTCATTTAACATATGAAATATCTTACCACACGGCTCATGGATTAGATTTAAACGTGTAAGGATGCCTCTGGACAGTAGCTGTAGTAGTAACTTATTAATCCTGGTAATTAACTGGTGTGATGAATTAGGTTTCTTTTTTGTAGGGAAATGACCAAACTGCCCAAACTTTGCACATGGTAAGGACTATGGCATATACTAGTAAGAGCAGCTGTTATGGCGTAAGTTAGATCTGTGTATATAGAGTTTGTTGTTATGGCTCTATATAGATCACAAACTTTGATCACTGTATATAGATTAATCTTTCATACCACACCTGAAATTTATATTTATAATATAATACAGTGATAGGGTCTTAAACTGCCTGAAATGACTTTATAGCCAATAATAGAAATAATAACCTACATTATTTCTATTTATTTTATTGCCAGACAGACCCCGTATAATACAATTGATCTTTATTAATATCGCAAGTCACTGTATTAATTAACAGAATGAGTTTAAATGATTTAATTAACAATCACCAGTAATAAAAGATATTACCATTATTAATGGCTATTCACTTGCTTATTAATGTATACACTTCATTATTTGCCTGATATGCTATGAATTAGTTTGTGCAATAATTAATAATAAAGAAAGCATTAATATAGGCTTATTTGTGAAGTTTTAATTGTAATTTGGTCATATACCACAGAGGGACAAAAGGAACTTTTATATTTTGAATTATAGTTTAGCCCAGAGCAGTGAAGCTCCAAATTATGGCTGGAAGTGTATAAAAAAATCATGCTTTGCTTCTTACTATGATAACAGGACAGGTCATGGATTTAGGGATGTCATGGTATTGCATTTTCAAAAAGCGAAACATCAAATGGCATAATACTGCAGTGACTGTGCAGAGGGTATAAATTAGTTACAGAAACTGACTATTCCTTCTATAGATTTGTAAAGTGGATTCATTTGTTTACCAGAACAATGTAGAAGATATTACTTTCTCTGAATTTCACCTGAAATAAATATTCATTAAAGGGTACCTGATTTAAAAAGCTTGCAGTCTCGTTTAAGTGATACAGTGCAGCTGGAAATACCTTTTTGTCATGAAATCATACACTCACTGAGCACTTTATTAGGAACACTATACAAATACTGGGTAGGGCCTCTCTTTGCTCTGAAAACAGCCTCAATGCTTCATGTCATGGACTCCATAAGATGTTGGAAACATTCCTTTGAGAGTCTGCTCCATGTTGAAATTATTGAAATGATAATGCTATTCCTGCAGATTTTCAGGTGCACTTTCATGCGGCGAATCTTCCGTTCCACATCCCAAAGGGACCCAATATTCTATTGAATTCAGATCCAGTGACTAGGAAGGCCATTGATGAACACTGATCTCATTGTCATGTTCATTAAACCAGCTTGAGATGGCTTTTACTTTGTGACATGGTGCATTATCATGCTGGAAGTAGCCTTTAGAAGATGGGTAAATTGTGGCCATGAAGGGATTCACATGATCAGCAACAATAGTCAAATAGGTTGTGCCATTCAAGCAATGATTGGTTAATGATTGGTTAATGGGCTCAAAGTGTGCCAAGAAAAAAATGATCAGAATTTGGAGTCAACACCATTACAGCACCTCCACCAACCTGGACTGTTGACACAAGGCAGGTTGTGTCTACGGATTCATGCTGTTGGCTCCAAATTCTGACCATCTGTGGGCCTTAAAATAAATCAAGATTCATCAGACCAGGTTCTGTTTTCCCAGTATTCACTGCAGCCTCAACTTTCTGTTCTTGGCTGCCAGAAGTGGAACCTGACACTGTCATCTGCTGTTGTAGCCCATCTGCCTCCAGGTTTGACATGTCGCTCATTCTTAGATGCTTTTCTGTTCACCACAATTGTACAGAGTTATCTGAGTTACTGTAGCCTTTCTGCCAGCTCAACAACTCTCATCAACAAGGCATTTCTGTCCTCAGAGCTGCTGCCCACTGGATCTTCTTTCTTTATTGCACCATTCTGAGTAAACCCTAGAGACTTTCGTGTGTGAAAATCCCAGGAGTTCAGCGTTAATAGAAACACTCAAACCAGCTCTTCCGGCATCAACAATTATGTCACAGTCAAAATCACTGAGACCATATTTCCCCCCACCCCCCCATACTAATGTTCGATGTGAAAATCACCCAATGCTGCTGGCCCATACCTGCATGATTTTATGCCCTTCACTGCTGCCACATAATTGGCTAATTAGTTCATTTCAAGAATGAGTAGGTGTATAGTTGTTCCTCATAAAGTGATTTGTGAGTGTTTAAATTAATGATATAGGCAGATTGAGAGGTTCAATAGGAATGGCCAACTCCTACCTCATAACTATCCTTTTTTCAGGTACCACCCATGTCACTTTCTGGGTATATAATTGATGATTGGTGGCCATTTGTTGACATGCTCATCTCTGGATAGGAATCACGATAGGACCACTGCTTACCATGATATTCTTTGTGCATTACCTTTCATGGTACAGAAGTGCAGCAAGTAAAGATGTTTTTTTAACCACAACATAGACAATGCTGTGATCAGAAAAGAGCAAAAATAACCTGCAGCAACCAAGTGCAACACCCAATAGTATGGATAGAGGTGGTCCATTTTCACTGAAAAGCTGATGTTCATTGATCCTCCATCTGTTTTCCGAAGACTGCAAACAGCTTATAAAGCTACAGCTTTCATTATATAATTATCATTAAATAATAATTCAGCATATTCCTTGCACAGAGTTGGAACTGCAACAGGTCACAAAGCACTGATTTCAAAGAAAACGATTACGTGCCTTGATGTGCAAATTCTCTCCATTTCAGTGAACATGCTCTTAGCTTGCTAATTTCCTGTCGTAAGCTTCAAGTATGTCAGTTTTACAATTACTGCTGATAAACTGTAGTATAAACGCAACACTCTGAAACATCCTACCACACTCACAGTTGAATATTTTACATCTCTTCATCCTTGGATGCTGCATCAGACTAATAGTTGAATAACAGCAGCTATATATTTCATGACTTAGGGTTGTCGAGTTATACGCAATATTGATGACGGTTGTGAATATTAATGAAAAGCGAATGGTCTCAGCTGAGGCTTGGTGGGAGGGCAAGAGACAAATACAGCCTACACTGCAACATCCTCAGTGTTTAATAACAACAAAAGTCTTTATATAAATCTATCTGTACACAGATGAACACTATATGTGTTCATTTAACACTAGGGATTTTGCTGTTTACACCAATTTACCAAAACATATGTAACATGATTATCAGAATAAAAATCCTGAGAGTAACACAAGAAGGTTTGATTGCATACGGTTGCATATGGTCATTAGTCATGCAATATTATTAGGTTTTCTTAGTCCTACTATTATGTATAACAAAATATAGAGTATATAACTGTGAAAGCATCAGGCAGTATTTTCACTTCTAGTGCTAGTCTGGCACTTTTAGATAAATCTAAAATTCAATAGCATTATCCCTCATGCTTCATGAATAAAAGAATATCTGAAACCTCTATAAAGTGTTAGCATGCTTTAGCAAACACCCAGCTTCATTTGTATGTAGTGGAGAGAGAACTAGCCATTATTCTATGTGTGGAAAATCACCAACATACTGTGCCAGAGAGCAGAAATGTCAGTCCTGTGTATTTACATGAACATGTGGAAATAAAATGTCATGTATGTTTATAAAGACTGAATAGATCATTTATATTAAAAATAAATAAAACAAGCACTAGAAGGATTTTTTGGACTGTATGTGTTATCCAGAAATCCTCTCCTGCAACTGTTAACCTTTTTTGCTGGGTGAAAATGTCACAGTTTAAATAAAACAACTACAAATCATTTTACTAAAAATTGTAATTGGTTGTTCCAGCATGAAACTTTATGTGCTTATAGCTGGATTTTTATAAATCATGTTTATATTACATGTATATTTGCTCAAGTCATTTTGAACTCACAAAATGAAATATATATGCTAGACATTACTGTTTATTAAAATGTGATTTTAGTCTCCCACACACCCACACACACCCATCACCAGAAGCATCCAAGCATGTGAAGGTGTTTTTGATACATGTTTATATTAATATTTCTATATTGCTAACCATTTTGTGTTACACAATCAAAGGTCAATGCATCGTTCATATCTGAAATGTGTACATTACTTCAATTATTATAATTTTTTTTCCTTTTGTGAAGTGTGTCAATAAGGAAGAATCACCAACCTTTTTTTCCACCGAGACAGTAAAGAGCGCCTTTCAATTTCAGGATTAGCTCCAACAGAAGCAGATGGTGGGATTTGGCAGACTTTGTTGGCTAATAAATTGTCTTTTGACTGATACGCCTATTTTCACATATCATTATCTGTGAAACACCAGGACAAGAAACTAAGATGCATGCAAAGGATGCCAAATTCTTCTTTAATACATTTTTGAGCCATCTGTTTTGATTAATAGTCTTGGAGCTATTGGATTTGTACAACACCTGGGTGATGGCACTGTAGGTCACACTCCTCCCTCAAAATCATATGGCTCCATATTTTCCAATAACTAAAAATATCCATTACATTTATCCCGCTTATAGCAATCAGTCATCCCCAATGAACAGCTACACAGCAGCTCCTTGTACACCTGAAGTATTTGACCTCATTGTTTACTGTAGTTCCTGGATCATTACAAATCCATTAATTTTATTTTAAAGTTGTAGAATAAAAATCTGGATGAGATAGCAACGACTACAGAAAGGCATGAAATCAGACTGAGCTCTTGATTAACAAAGGTGCAGCAATCAGATAATGTGAGTTAAGAGTTCAGGGAGGACTGTTAAAGGTCCCATTACTTTAACCATTACAGCTGTGATTGGAAATGACAGTGTGGATTTGTCTTTGGCTCATTTAGTGATCTGCTGGTCCACTAGCAATCTTGAATAATTGGATAATCGTCACGTTCCTTTCTAATTACTCACATCAGAAGACGAACTTTAAAGGAACCCAGAACAAAGTTAAACTACTTGCGCACCCATGAAATACTTTGAAGTAAAAAAAGTGTAAAATATTGAAGTGAAATAATGATGTTCAAACTGTTATCCTCTAATGAGAACTGGTGGCTTTAGCTTTTTTTTCTTTTCTTCTGCCTTTCTGTGTGGAGTTGGCATGTTCTCTCTGTACCTGCATTTCCTCCCACAGCCCAAAGACATGCGGATTCGATCATGTGAACGAATGCTCGTTTCTGTGTTTGCCCTGTGATTTGCAACCTGCCCATGGTGTACCCAGGATGTCAGTTGGAATTGATTCCATCTTCCCCCATATCCCCATATCCGCAATGCATAGGCAGTATAATGGGTCAATGGATGGATGGATTACTTTAAACAGTCATTCTTCCTGTGTCTGTATTTATGCCAACCATTTGAAATTTGCCGTCATGCCTGACATGTGCAATTCAATTAGATCTTTTTCACTGAGGGCAATTTGCCCAGGTGGTTTGTAATCGAGTGTGTAGTGTGTACTCTTGCATAAGTGATGACACTGATATAAATACTGACTGCTTTATTAGAAACACCTATACATCTGCACATACAGTATACATACCATCCAATCAGCCAATAATGTAGCAGAGGAGCAGTGCATCAAATTATACTTGCCCAGAGCTTTATGTTCACATCACATCAAACATCTGAATAGGGAAAAATGTAGTCTTAATGACTTGGAGTAAACTAGACAGCTGAAGATTGGAAAAATATTGCCCGATCTATTTCCAATCTTCAGCTGTTCAGTTTTGGTTAGTCTGTACCCATTGTAGCCTCAGATTCTTGTTCTGGTCTGACAAGAGTGAAACTCAATGTGTTGCTGTGGAACTCTACTGTTGCTGTAGCCCATCCACCTCAAGCTTTGATTGTACGATGCCTTTCTGCTCACCATGGCTGTAAACAGTGATTAATTGAGTTACAGTCAGTCTGAACCAGTCTATTCATTCACCTCTGACCTCTCTCATCCACAAGGGATTTCTGCCTGCAAACCTGACACCGGCTGGTTTTTGTTTTTTGCACTATACGGTGTAAACTCTAGAGTTATTTTTGTTATGTGTGAACATAACAGGTGATCAGCAGTTTCTAAAATACTCACACCAGCCTGTCAGGCACCCACAAACATGTGGTCAAAGTCACAAAGTGGTCAGTGAATGCATGTAGAGTTTCTTATATTTGATTACTGCTTAAACACTATTATTGCCATGGACCCAAAAAAATGATATGGAATAACAATTAAATAAAAATAAAAAACTAAATCTTTGTGGAACTTATTTACTGGTTGCTTTCAGGTCCTAATGGGACTCTAAACAAGTGCTTCATTATTAAAGGAAGCCAATAGATAAAAGACTCATAGGAAGTGCTCGAGTTATTAATATGTGGTGTGTTACAAGTACCTAATGAGTGATAAGGATTTTGCCTTTTCCCTATCACATTACGCTTAGATTGTTCCAGTAAAATAATTTCATTTCTCACACTACTCAAGTGGTTATGCCATAGTTAGATATTCAATATTATAGTATATATATATATATATACCTTATACATTTTTTAAATACACAGTTTGTGTTACATGTTTAATTTATGACCTCATTATTGGGTCAGTGAAAAAAATTTTAAATTCCAAACATTACTTCGCCAACAAAAAAAATCTATTTCAATGTGTCAAAGAAAGTAAAGAAAGTAAAGTAAAGCAGAAGTATGTGTGAAAGTCAAAGTCTCCAGAAGAACTGTATCTGCAAGCTGTTTAGAAAAGCTGCTGATATAATTGCAAAAAGGGTACCCTAGCCTCCTGATACATTTGTAAAAAGCAGAAGAATGTTGACGTTATTTATTTTATTGCTATTTATTGCTACTTATAGTAGATGTTTCAAAATATAGAAAGAGTTAATCCTACAGCATTGTGTAACATGTGTCTAAGACTCTCAGTGTACAGTGAGGTCCAACATCTGAGACCACTAGTGAAAATGCTTCTTTTTGGTATTCTTTTTCATTTTAACTCAAAGATTTTACTTACAAATGATTTTATCAGAAACAACTTGTGAAGCAAAGAATCTTAGAAATATTTATATGAATTTCAGAATTTCTTAGTAATTGGTTTGTACCTTTTTTTTGCTTTAATGTCAGTGTGCACTCAAGCTGACACAGACTACACATGTTTGAGTAAAACCTGATGATCCACATTAGATCAACTCCATCAGTGTGTCACTTTCCATGGATAAGAATCATGGAAAATCTGACCTTTTGTACAAATGACTTAACATGGCCAGTATCACAGATTTGCTTACATTTAAATAGTGACCATGAAATTGTGTGACATCTTGATTATTGAATAGTTAATATGTTGCACATTTACCTTTTTTTTTTTTTAAACTTCTGTTTATTTCCAGGTTTAAAAAAATTGTCTCAGACTTTTGGCTCACACTGTATGTAAGTATATATTACTAAACTGCTGATCTCCTGGAAATTTCATACACACCACTCTCTAGAGTTTACACAGAATTGTGCTAAAAAAAACCTGTGAGTGGAGGGTCTGCTGGCTGAAACACCTTGATAATGAGAAAAATTAGAGCAAAGTGCCTAGATTGGTCTCAGCTGCCAGGTAGTCTATAGTAGCTCAAATAGTAACTCTTTTCAACCTTGGTGAGCAGAAAAGTATCTCAGGATACAGAACACATCAAACCTTGCTGTCAGCCAAGAGCAGGAATTTGAGGCTATCACGGGCACAGACTCAAAAAAAAAACTTAAAGTTAAAGACTGGAAAAAGACCAGGTGTAGCCCATCCACCTCAAGGTTTGATCTTTTATGCATGGCAAGATGCTTTTCTGATCACCACGGATATAAAACATGATTATATGAGTTACTATATCCTTCCTGGTAGCATGAACCAATCTGGCCATTTTCCTTTGACCTTTCATCACCAAGGCCACACAGAACTGTCCACCCAAATAACTGTTACTCACAGGATGTTTTATGGTTTTTCCACACCATTATGTGTAAACTCTTGAAACTGTTATGTTTGAAAATCCCAGGAGATCAGCAGTTTATGAAAGATTCAAACCAGCGCTTCTGGTATCAACATCCATGCAACGATCAAAGTCTCAGAGATCACACTTTTCTTTCATTCTGATGTGAACATTAACCAAAGCTCTTCACCCGAATCTGGATGATTTTGTGCATTGCGCTGATTAGCTGATTAGATAACTCCATGAATGTGTAGGTGTATAGGTGTTTCTATTAAACTGGATGGTAAGTGTGTATACTGTATATATACACATATACACATAAGGCACTGCTCAACTTACATTTAATATGTTACAGGTTCTACGTAACAAAGTGCTTACTAAACAGAACGGCGAAACTGCAATACCCAGAAGAAAAAAAAGACACAGAAACATCAAGGGTGTGTGCATGGTCTTTGATGTTCACCTCTTTCTTTGACTCTTTAGAGTGTTCTGTGGGCATTCGGTCTATTGACAGAACAAAGGGAAGAACATGACAAGTCTCTGAGGTTCTTAATCTACATGTGCTGCGACGTGCAGTTCTGCTCTCACTTCTCACTCAGAGAGCCTGTTCCAGACTGTTCTTTACAGCCAAGCCCCAGTGCTGATGGCCTTTCAGAACTTCTCAGGCTTCTTCCCCGAGCTTGTATGGCAGATGAAATGCTATTTCTATGGTTATGTTAAAAGCCGAGATAAGATAATTTATCTCCAGGTCTCCAACCACCTACTATAGTATTTAATAGTGGTTGTGCTCAGATGCACTAGCCTACAGCATTAATATCATATCTGCCAGGGATGTGACAGCTTTACGGTAAGAGTCAGGTGGTCTGTAATAATCTTTACATAAATGATGGCTCACGTACGTCAGTTTAATGACCATTGTCCATGGTGGACGTGGTGGTCACGTTTTGATGGGATGAGCAGAAGGTCAAAGACTGGTCACACATCTTCTGTATGTTGTGTTTGTGTGGCTCAAGCTGTGTGGAGTAAATGAAAAGAGGTCAATCTCTGTGCTCACTGACTGTTAAATCTGCAACCACGGAGCAGTAGAGCTGATAGGAAGCAAGCAGCCATGCTGTTAAGTGTTAATTGGCAAGGAAGATGAATATATAAAATCTAAATTATAAATCTATCACATAATTCATGACAGTTATACTTAACATTGGGTTATGCAATAATAATTAAAAAAATAAAAATAAAATAATAATAATAATGACTATGATGATGCCAAATACCAAAGCAAAGAGGCACAGAATAAAACATGGTGCTGGGGTATGAAAAGGAATGGAAGCATGTCTCATTTGGTGAATGAATGATTTAACATTCCAGCTCATGGATTTCTGCTTTTGACAAGAAATAAGGTCATGAGTAAGAAACAGAAGTATATGTCTGAAACAGGGTTTTTGAGCCCCAGGAAAGTCCTGCAGAAAAGCCAAAATGGACTTCTCATGGCAGCTGTGACCCACTTAATGCATTCATCCCACAAACAACATCAGGAGTAAGCAAAACAGAAGCAGCTGTAAAAATATTCCTCTGGGAAGTTCAGTTGTGGATCACATAAGCTGCTAGCCATTTCCATTTACTCTTTTACTTCCACATGTAGCAATCACACAGCTGACAGGAGGCTGCCAGCCATATGCAGAGGTGTCAGATGTGTATGATGGCAAAGCAGGCTTCTCTTCAAGAGGCCAAGCATTGCATATCTGCAGCAAACTAATCAATGCAAGGCTTGCTTCGACATCAGACGTAGGGGATTGAGGGGAAAAAAGGAAAAGAATTTGTCCCACACGATAACCCAGACAACCTTTTTCCAGCCACTAAATGCATTATCATTGCTTTCGTTTATTTCAACCAAAAAGGAGAAAGAAGAAAATAAAGAATGTGTTTGTGTGTATGTGCAATTGCCTGTCATTTCTTTGTCTTCCATATGTACCTCAACAGATTGCCTGTCTGGATTAGACTCACAAAATATGTCTGAATATTCACCAACAACTATCATCAATTGAATGAAACAGGAACTCAACAAAAATGTGTGATGAATATCTTGTTTGTTTGAAAGATAGTTCAAAATGTAAACTTTAGCTCAAAATGTAACACTGGTGACTATTCATGTTTTTGTTGTCATATGTTATCACTTCTATAGCAACAGCTAATTCATGCAAACTTAAATGTCTGAATGACATTGTCTGGACGCTCCATGTAAACTGATTTAAAACATGTGCAGTTGTTGATATAGTGAAGTTTTCTGTGATGAGATTTATTTAGCATTTTTGAAGGAACCTCCAGTGTCAGTACTTTGTAAAAGTCAGAGATAAATCTGTAACTTTAAGTTTTCTGACATTGAAAAATTTCTCAGTAATATGTCAAACTGCATGAGAGAAAAAGAGAGGCTCTGCTTTGATATAAATGTTAAATAAGTGTCAATAAAGTGATACATTAACTTTGCATAAGTTCCACAAAACTAAATGTACACTATATGGCCAAAGGTATGTGAACACCTGAACGTCACACCCATATGTGCTTGAATGTCCCATACTAGATTTATTCCCTCTTTGCTGTTGTAATAACCCCCTCTCATCTTGGAAGGCTTTCCATTAGATTTTGGTGCATGGCTGTGGAGCTGTAGGCTGTGTTGCCCATTCATCCAAAAGAGCATTAGTGAGCTCAAGAACTGATGTTGGGTGAGTCTTGGGGTGCAGTTGAAATTCATCCAAAAGGTGTTCAGTGGGGTCAAGGTCAGGGTCACTTGAGTTAATCTACACCAACCTTGGCAAACCATGTCTTCATGAGAACATTGTCATCATGCTGGAACATGTTTGACCCCCTTAGTTCCAGTGAAGGGAGATTGTTATGCTACAGCATAAAAAGATATTCTACACAATTGTGTGTTTTCAACTTTGTGGCAATAGTTTCACAAAGCACCATGTATGGGTGTGATCAGGTCAGGTGCCCACATACGTTTGGCCATGGAGTGTATCTGTAAACAAATAAAGAGTACAATGTTCTGTTCTTTAATAAATAACAAATATCAGTGATGCAGTTACGTTCTGTTATTGGAAATGAGGTGTAATGGAATTTATCTCACTACCCTACTGATTATTTTCCTATAACATTAGTGTCAGGAAGGCAGTTGTGGATGCATGCAATGATACAGTGAAGCTTTGAGTCTTTGAGAATATTTAAGAAATTCTTAGTCCACCACTTAATCTGAATGCTAATTTATTCCACAAGTTCACCAAGCTAAATGCACACAGCTGGGGCTAAGTTGCCTTGACAACACCTTCGGCTGAGATCTTAAAGAGATTTTACCCTGACGTGTCCATGCTTTTCCATTTGCATGCATGTTGAATGCTTAGCCTATTATGAATGCGTATAGATTATGTATCATGATCGGCTGTGTATGCATAGCAGCATGTGGTGTGGATCACTCCATTTGTGCATTCGGTATGCACAGATGAGCTTTCATCTCACAATACATCTTGTGCTCACAAACCTGTGAAGTGCCAAAGGAAACACAACAGGCTTTGCATGTCAAAATCACAGTTAATTCATGCAGGCTACACTTTCTCCTCGCTGAGACGGAGGAACGTATGTAATGGATGCTGGCTCTCTCATGGTGGAATGTGAATTTGGATTAATGCCAGCAGATATTCATCCCCTCTAATTTTACCATTCATATATTAGCACTAAACAAAAAAACATTGGCTAGGTTCAGAAAATATGTGTTTAAACAGTGTCTTCAGCAATAGTTATTCAGATTTGTATTTTATACAGTAACATCTGTGATAAACTCATGCCTCTCTAGACGGAAATGCTCATTTCACTAATTTTACCGGCCACCTGATTCTACAGAAGGATTAGGATATTAAAATGTCAAGGACAAGGAATGTTAGTCCTGAATATAGTATATGCAGCTGAAACCTAGTCAGAGTTATCAGAGACATTACAGTATATGATGGAGCATTAATTCAAGCCACTGGTAGTAAAACGAGATGTTAAAAGTGCTATACAAATAAAATGAATTGAATTAAAAGTGGCTCAAAAAATATAAACCACTTTCCAATGATAACCTAATAATAATGTCAGTTGAACCCTTAGAGACAAAATCAAGTGCATATTTCTTAAGGGAAAAAAAAGACCGCATGCATAGTGAGATAAAAAGAGGGAAAAATATGCTTTTCCAATGTTAATAGGACATCAAGGAATGTTTTCTTTACACAAAATATACTGTAGCGTACTAAAGAAGAAGACCAAGACAAGACTGATTTTGTCCACGGACAGCTCTGATCAGCCAGAACTCACTCGGTCAGCCTGCACATGAGTTTATTCTTATATTAATATACAAGGATTTACACAATAAACACTTCCCTATGATGTCTGTGTCCTTGTACGCAACACTGCAAACCTGTGTGTTCACTTCAAAGCTTGTGCGTTGTGCCTTTATTCCTTCCAGCACATGAGATATATTCAGAATGCTTGACCCAGCACTTTCTTCACAGAGACCCCACACACATGCTGATACACAAGGGGACAGTGTGTTTAAAAGCAGTGTTGCTGCCAAGTGCTGTGTTTGAGAGCTGATGAAAAAAAAAGTAAAGGTTGAGAGACATGTAGAAAATCTCACAGCTTTGTTGCTTTTGATCGTGCTGTAAATGGCAAGGGCTTGAGTTTCATAAAGCCCTTAGATGATCTGAGATCACTGTGTACCTGTTCAGGGTGTAAATAAATCCACTACTGCACCTTAAAAGGAGCAAACATACATACATTTTTATACATAGTCAGTGTATAACATATTGAACATAAGGCTAGTGTTTATTGTGTAACTCCACATATTGAGTGGAGTACACTGCTAGTGTTTATTGAGTAATTATATACTTCGTGGAGTACACTGCTAGTGTTTATTGAGTAATTACATATTGCGTGTAGTACACTGCTAGTGTTTATTGTGTAAATATATACTGAGTGGGGTACACTGCTAGTGTTTATTGAGTAATTATATACTGAGTGTAGTACACTGCTAGTGTTTATTGTGTAAATATATACTGAGTGGAGTACACTGCTAGTGTTTATTGTTTAATTATATACTGAGTGTAGTACACTGCTAGTGTTTATTGTGTAAGTATATACTGAGTGTAGTACACTGCTAGTGTTTATTGTGTAAATATATACTGAGTGTAGAACACTGCTAGTGATTATTGAGTAATTACATATTGAGTGGAGTACACTGCTAGTGTTTATTGTTTAATTATATACTGAGTGTAGAACACTGCTAGCGTTTATTGTGTAAATATATACTGAGTGTAGAACACTGCTAGTGTTTATTGAGTAATTATATACTGAGTGTAGTACACTGCTAGTGTTTATT
>JAQQZR010000006.1:6144334-6188798 GCA_030068235.1 Notoglanidium macrostoma | reverse complement strand
TATACTGAGTGGAGTACACTGCTAGTGTTTATTGAGTAATTATATACTGAGTGTAGAACACTGCTAGTGTTTATTGAGTAATTATATACTGAGTGTAGTACACTGCTAGTGTTTATTGAGTAATTATATACTGAGTGGAGTACACTGCTAGTGTTTATTGAGTAATTACATATTGAGTGGAGCACACTGCCAGTGTTTATTGTTTAATTATATATTGAGTGTAGTACACTGCTAGTGTTTATTGTGTAATTTTATACTGAGTGGAGTACACTGCTAGTGTTAATTCTCTAAATCCACATATTGAGTGTAGTACATTGCTAGTGTTTGTGTAAACAGGATTACTAAGGCATGTTTCCTCCTATGAGAATTACTTGTAACAGAAGACTGAAATAATAATAATGTGGTGCAACACATGCATAATAATGAAGTGATAATGCCATCTCTGTTACTTGCGGTACAGTTGAGTTCATCAATAAATTTACAATCAGCTGCTTAACACTGTAATTACGGCAACTACAATGCTAACTGCTAATGGAATTCATATTTGGGACCAAAGAAAGGAGCAACGCCATTAGGGGTCTGATTAGATGGTGTGGATTAACATTAATGATGTGGCCACACACTTAGAAGAGTTTTGTAGACTACAGTGTGTTGTTCTGCAAACTTACTGACGGTTTCTCATGCTGTTTGCTTTATGTTGTCCAATATTCTCTGACGCCTCTAATCAGGTAAGCACACATGCTGTGACCCGGGGAAATAAAACGCAGACAAAAATTCAGTATGTCTTGATGTCTGTAAACAATGTCCTGATTTTTGGGTAGGAACCTGTACCATTTAAATTACTTTCAATGTGTTGCCTGTTTTATATGTGCAGCAGTGCAGAGCCCTTAATTTTAAATTAAAATTAAGGCTGGGAAAGACATTCAGTCTATAACAGCAGTATAGTGATATAAAGGTTCAGATTGTAGGTGGGACTCAGACTCTTTACCAGAATACTGCAGGCTTTAATCTTCCTCTGGACACCGCCTCTGTTCTCTAGAGCAAGGCAGAACTCTTGACTTGCTTTAAGGACACTGCAAAGCCGCACCCCTCCCTTTTCTCTCACAAAAGCACAGCCGCCTCGAATACAAAATGGGGTTCCTCATAGTGTTCCTCCTAGTGAATGAAAATGAAGCAAATGCAATGAGAAAATGTGGGTGGCTACCTGTGAGCAGCGGAAGTTATAGCATTTCATAAAATATATGCACGCTGTATAATCTGCTTTTTTCTGTATACATACCGTATTTCTATTGTGACTGCACTAGTCTTCAAAACTATGCATTTCCTCCGAGCCCAATATATCATTTTAAAGTCTGCAGGAAAACTTCACAAAGAGTATTTAAATTTTTCATTACAGTAAGTATGGATGGCATAAAAAATGGTAGCTTAGCAACTGCTCCCAGGCTTTATAATCAGAGGATTGTGTAGGCTGTTCATTCAGAGATGCTCAAAGCCTACATACAAAAATACTTCAAATTATTTACTCTTTTCTCATTATATAATAGCACCTGGGTTTTGCATTTCATCTTTTTTTTGCTTACACTTATACTCTTGAACCTTAACATTAACTGCTACGTGCTGTATTGCTTCCTGCACAGTGAATCCTTAACTCAGCTAAGCATTAACCCACTCCTGTTTTAGAGAGTACTATTAAATTATAACAGGCTTATCAAGCAGAACTGCGTTTCTGTTATAGCTCAGACTAAACCAGTGGAAGTGTTATTTAGCAGCAACACTTTCATAACACACTCTAGGGGGGGAAAGGTATCACAGTGTTCCCTTTCAGCGAACAGCCTCTTGTTACTGACATGGTTCACTCAAGGGTATGTCTTCTGCACCTGTAATGTACAAAATGATTTCATGTACATGACTGTATATAATATAAATGAAGGGACTTTAAGTACTGCAGGAACCTGCACAATACTCTATAAATGTTTATCTAACAATTTACCAAAACAATGAAAGCAAAATTAAAAGAATTTATAAAGGAAAGGGCAGACTTACTGGAAAGGTTGTCATAAAATAAATCTGTGTTTGACATATAGAAGTGTGACTGAAATATAACACTCATCAGCCTTTGCTAATAGGAAATCTCTCATGTCAAGGTACAGTAGGTCTTCCCCTTTTCATTAATTTTTCATTTTCACAACATCTGTGCCTGGTTCTCTTTAAGCTAATGCAGCAGCATGCCTCATCATCTCTCAAGATTAAAGGTAGCAGTTAAACAATAAAAATGAGTCCTTTATGTTTTATAGTGTGTGCAATGTGTGTTAGTAAGAGCGATCTGTAGCCTATGGAGCTTTGTGTACTGTGATGAACTAGATAGGCTCAGAGCAGAAACTGCAGATGGAGTAGGCATGGCTGGAGCGTGTGCTAACTTCACGAGCACACAGCTTCAAACTCCGACATCCTGTCAGCCAAAGCCTTTTCCATCAGCACAGTAAGAGTGACTGCCTCTGACAGCTGAGCACCTCTACCTGCCAAACGTCTGCAGGCACGGAAAATCAATGAAATGGGTGCAGAAGAAAAAAGAGAAGAAACAAATAGGAAAGATATATAGAAAGAAAATAGGAGAAAATGAGAGAGGGAAGATGGGAAAGTGAGAGAGATGTGGAGAGAGAATTACAGAGGGAAAGATAGAAGAGAAAGGAGCGAGAAAGGGAGCGATACATGAGACAGAGAGTGGGAAAGATAAGAACGAGAGAGACAGGGGAAATGACAGTAAGTAAGAAAGGTGTGGCAGAGAGGGGGAAATGAAAAAAGAAAGAGAGAGTGAGAAGGATGACAGAGACATGGGGAACGAGAACGATAAAGAGAGCAAGACTGGAAATGAGATGAAAGAGGGAGAGACAAGAAGAATGAGAGATGACAAAATAAGAGAAAGGAGAAGAGTGAGCCAGACAGAGGGAAAGACAGAAAGATGAGAAAGCGCGACAGGAAGAAAGCATGTGAAAGATGAGAAAGAGAGACAGAGGGAATGAGAGATGGAATGATGAGCAAGAGAGTGTGTGTGTAAAAGAGAGAGAGAAGGAGGGGGGGGGAGTGACAGGGAGAAAGACAGAGGGGCAGAAGGAGTGGGGGTGAGGAAGAAAAGACTAACGCTGCATTTGTTTAAACAATGGATTAACTAATGTCATTACGCGTCTGTGAATATTTTCATGGCGCGAATTAAAAGTAACTCTTCGCGCAGAAGCTGTAATGGATGGGCGACATGGTTTGCACTGAAACTGTGACATGTTTGCGTGAGAGCAGCGGCAGCAACAGCGCTCGGAGGCGTGACGTCAGCAGCGCTCTTAATGATGCAAGGCAGAAGGGCGCGAGGCTGCTGACACCCCGCTCACTCAGCGCTCCGCCAGCGGCCGCGCACCCAGCAAGCACCGCGCCACGCGCAGGTAAGTCCCGCTCTGGTCTCATGATAGGACACCAATGTCTAAAGTTTGTTAAAAAAAAAAAGGAAACACTGACTACATCCCAAACCGCATCCTGCTGTACTACATAGAGTTTAAAATGGGCAAAAACCTTCCACAAACGGGCTAGAAATGTTATCTACAGCAGGGCAAAATGCGGTGTGGAACGGAGCCAGTGTCTTATTGATTTACAGAGTTCCTGATTGCTTACCAATTACTTAACGCACGTGCGCTCTAGAACAGTTTGTCCTCTGTTACAGGAATACCTAGTAACGAATTCAGCAATGATTCTGTTTACAAAGTGGGTTTTTTTTATGTTACATTTTTTCTGATTATCAGTTGTTGTTCTGGAACGTATTTATAGTGTTAAAATACTAGTTATGCCATGCAGCGTGCGCGCAGTGGAACGGCAGAGCAGTGCCCATGCTATATATGTGTTTCTTCAAAAGTATTTCTCCTGCTTGATCCTCCCCCTCATCAACATTTAATACCTTGTCTGGTTTAATTGACGGTCAAATAACAGTCAAGTGCGTGTGTGCTTCTTGCCAGAGCAAGATGGAAAGTAGGAGGTAAAGCTCGCTCTCTCAGAGCTCGCGCTCAGGGCGCCGACTGGAAACACTGGCCGAGCGATGTATGTTCATCTCTGTGACTGGCACGTCCCCTCTCCAAGCACGCGAGCCCAATTACTCTAATGGCGCTGTGCACGCAACCTGTAATGCTCTTAGGAGACTCTTAGCAGAGATGCAGAGAAACGGAGGAAACTGGAACTTTAGGACCGTGTAGGACACAAGAACGCAGATCATCAGCAGGAAAAAAAAAAAGGTGAACTAAACGAGGCTAGAACGAGCCATGGGCCATCCTGCTCCTTGGGCCATCCTGCTCCTTTTGATTTATCTGGACCCGTTGAGTGTGCTGTGCACGTCGACAGCAAAGCGCACGAAAGTGGCACCGCGGCGGACCGCCAAGTCCAAGGAGCTGAACGGCACCGCGCACTCCCCCGCACCTGCGCCCGCGCCCGTTCCCGCTGCGGGTCAGAACCACGACACGTGCAAGGGCTACTACGACGTGAGCGGCCAGTTTGACTTCGAATTCGTGTGCAACAACACAGACCACCGCTACTGCTGCGGCTCCTGCTACCTGCGCTTCTGCTGCCAGTTCCGGGGCAACCGGCTGGACCAGCGCATGTGCAAAAACTACGACAAGCCCGATTGGGTGAAAACCGCGGCACCGTCACCTGCCCCGACCAGCGAGCCGTACGACCCGAGCGCTGACCAGACCAACACGGCGGTGTACATCACGTGTGGCGTCATAGCCTTCGTCATCGCGCTCGGCGTGTCGGCTAAGGTCGCCTACGACAAGGCCACGAGGCCGCCTCAGGAAATGAACATACACAGGTGAGAGCAGGGACTGAGGACACGCCCCAAAACAGCACAGTACTCTACTAAACAGTATGTAGAAAATAATAGATCTACACCATTTACACTTAGTGGCAATATTTGCTGGAGAATTATTTTGCTTATTAAGTGTGTTAAAATGATTTGAGGTAGCATTAAGCTGGACCTGGAATATTCTAGAACGTACCACTAAATATTCTCAAAAATTGAACACAGAATGTCAAAGCATTCTCTGATACTGTTTGGTATTTGTGTTTGAAGTGTAACAACAGAAACTTCATAGCCAGAGTTATTTACTTACATTAAAAAATCAATCAGTACATACATGGAGAATATATACATACATACATACATATATGAATGCTTTTCTCATATTTGTGATTTGAATATGCAACCAGAGCTGATGTAAGTGCCTATCTAGATGCCTACTGAAAATAGTTAAAATGGTACAAAAGTATGAAATTCTATAGAAAACTCTACATAAATGTATTTCCTTACTGTTCAGTAGAATTTTTAGTCCCTCACCAGTTTTCTACGTAATGACACATGACAGAAGACTCTAAAGCCAGTGAATAGGGTTTTGAACACAAAGTTTTATCATCACTAAGCACTGACCAAAGCAACTATATCTCATGAAAACTTCTGGTTTTGGAGATAGGAGGTTTCTGAGTAAATAGTATCCTGTGCAGTCTTCCTTTTCTGTAGCTCTGCCTCTTTTTCGCATCGCTGCCTGCACGCAATATTAGATGTGGTGTGTGCTGGTCGTGACCAGATTCCCAAGCAGAGCTGAATATTCGTCGTTATGATGCTCTGTGGTCATCAGTTCTAGCCAAACACCCCACGCATAAGGTCAAGAGAGAGGCTTTCCAGCTCATTAACTATACTTCATTTGTACTTTCCATTTGAAGTGTTCAATAAAAGCTGATTTTATAACGACATCCCCCTGACTGGGCACATCACACAGCCGCACAATTCATTTATGACAGAGAAGATGATCTCTAGCTCTCAGTTCGGTATCACATTACTCTTCATAGGACATGGGCAATTTCATGTCTTAGTTATAAGCAAATGAGGGAAAAAGCTGATGGGGTATTTCTTCCTCAGCATCATATGTCATGCAGCCATGGCTGTGTGACACTAGCGGCAGGGTTAGAGGCAAGGAAAAGCAAGGCAGGGCACTAGTGATGAAAATGTGTCCACTGGTGAACTCAATAAATCCAATGTGGTAGATAAATGGACATGTCACATTTATTATTGAATATTTCTCAACCTTTCATTTCGCTGCTCAACATTGATCAATATTTCTGAGTTTAATAGATTTAAAGATTCACTCCTGTGGCCTCTGTGCCTGTTAGGCTCTGACTCCTAAAAGCATTTTAACACATATTTTTACTGTGTACTGTGTCACATTCTATCTAAACCCAGTATATATTGAATTGCAATGTATCCTAATGAAAAATCTCCAAATCTGTATCATATTAAAAGATTGGCTGATTTAAATGATCACCCTTGCATGCAAAAAAATGACGAAAATCAATGCAAAAGTTTTTTTCTTTTTAAAGATAAGATGGTAATAGCGGTGAAGGAGGTTCTAATAGTTGTGGTGCGTGTAAAATGTGGCTTTTTGTGTAAATATTCAAATCTTCAGAGCAAACAAATAAACACGCATAATACGAATGTAATTGGAAAGTGTGGTGTTGACATTTTCATTATGCTAATGGAGCGAAGGAGAGCAAATGGCAAAGAGATTGGGCTTCTCTGTATTAAAATAAACATAAATAACACAACATCCAAAATCTGGAATTATTCCGAATTGCAAAAATGACCTATACATGTATGCTGCAACAATTTTTAAATGATAAAGTGATGAATCCTATGCAACCACATCGTGTTGTTAACCACATCACTTGCATGCCATTGTCTTGCATGCTGGATTGTTGCATATGTTACACTGCAAGAGCAGAGGAATTGTAAATCATTCACATTTACACTGTATCTATGTAATTGCTTTCTGCAGAGCCCTAGCAGATATTTTGAGGCAGCAAGGACCCATTCCAATATCCCAATATGACTGTGAAAACTTTGCGGCAATGAACAGCTCATCCAAAGACGACACTCCAAAGCGGACAGGCTCCAAAAACCACTACACCCCTGTTCACACGTCCAAATCCAATCATGGTGAGATTCTGATCAACATTCTTCATTGCTAATCCTATTGTATTTTGGTTTAACTTTCTGCTTTCAAATGAATAGGGGGAAAATCTTTATATAAAGGAAAGTTCTTCTATGATGACAGTGTGATCTCGTTGACAGTAAGATAAACGTTCATATTCAAAGCAGCTTTGTATTTATTTAAATTGATGCGGTTTCAGTCTAGGCTTGTCTGTCTCGGTCACAGCCACATTGTGTTAGACTGCTGTGTTAAGCGTATATCATAGAGCTCATCGCTGGATTTTATGGGTCTCAGTGTTGTCGGGATGCCAGACGTGTGTCACTCAAACAGTGGATAAATCATGCTGAAGCCAGAACAGTTGCTAACATGTGCTTGTGCTTCACTCATGCATGCAGATTAATATGGCATGTTAACCCTCATTCATCAGCTGTTATTCCCAGGCCAGATTCAGGCACATGCATAAACAATTGCGCAATTATGAGCCGGCCATTATTTTGGGTTGGATTCAAACTGCATGCTGTCATCAGTTCAACATTGTTCACATCACAGAATGTGAAAATGTAGGAAGGGTTATCTATCTATTCTGTTAATTTAACTGTTTTTTGTTTTTTTTTTAATCCGATTGTAATTCTTGTTGAGTAGATATTCGGTCTAGTTGATCATGAGCATAATAATATTAATTTACAGTATTAATGGCTGGATTACTGGATAAGTAAGTGCTGATTGAATTCTCAGATGTATTTTATTGAGCATTTTAAGAGGCTTTTCTATTATAGTTAAAAGATGCCATGATCCCTGTATTTAGTCATATAATATAGAGAGATGAAGTCTTGGGTACAGACTATAAAATCTCTACAGTCTCATATTACACCATGCCACACTATCCATCAAGCTCGGTCACAGCTGTTTGTGTTCTCCGATCTCCAGTCAATGGTGCGAATGACTGAGCGCGCTGTGTGTTATGCTGAGCTTGGTTGTCCCTGTTGACCTTGTATTGTCATCATGGCATAGAAGGTCAGCTACGACAGAGACTCACTGAGAGCACTTGCACTAGAGACTTTGTCCGGCATTAGATTTACTGAAAGGCTCCAGGGGAGTGTGGGTAATTTATATATAAATTGAAGTCCTATGTACTGACAGAGTGTGTGCAGAGGCAGTGGCAGCTCAAACAGAACATAATGACATGTCCTGATGCAAAATTGCAACAAAAAATACAATCTCAGTCCTCCTGATTTCTAAGAATGCATACTTTATATGATTATATGCATTTTTGCAATACTTTCGATGTACAGTATGTTCTTTATAATCTTTTAGAATTGTGATTGAAAGTTTGTCCTTGCTACAGGGTTAATTTGAGTAATTAATATACACTAATTAATGGACTCAAAATTAATTGACAAAGCAGAATGGAGCATTAATATGACCTCTTAAAACTACCAAAAACAATTGATTGTATTGCCGTAGGTCAGTATATCAGTGTGATGGTCTCTCCATGTACATGTGTCTGCTTTTCTCATATGCTATAAGAAATGCATGAAATTCATATTACTTGTTAAACAATGATTTAATTCATTCAACATGTGGGCTGCCACTAGCCACTTTCATAATTATATGCATTTTTTTTCTCTGTCTTTTTTTTTTTTTTACATCATGGGCTCTATACTTATTCTCCAGCAATTAAAATTAAAATTGCACAGGCCATGATCTCTTAGTAATAAGTGAGATTTTCCCCAAAGGGCCTGAAAACTCTCACACACATCCAGAGAAGGGGACATTAACACTTGGTGTATCAGTCCGCTTCTGCTCCAGGACACACCTGAGGCAAAGTGTTGCATCAAACACACATTGCACTGACAGTACCTTGAAGGTGTTGTCATTTAAAAGTTCTTGTGACATGACTGAAGGCTGAACTTGATTTCACAATACCCCAGGGAGTTTAATAGAACAGTTGGTTCTATTTAGCCAGAGACTTGCATAGTGGAGCTTCATAATGAAGGCTTAGCTGGATTACTCAGTTGCTCCTGTCAGCTACTGCGGTGATGCTCTAAAGGCCCAGTGGCTGATGATTTGCTGTCTTTGTTCAATTTGAACCCCCCTGACACACACTCAATTATTTGATTCATATGATGTGTCAGAGCTCGTCTGGACCAGCACAAGGCAGTTGTGCTGCGTTTGTTTTGCTTGCTTCGTCCGACTCTAACTGGTGATCAAAACAGTTTTTGAAAGCTGGAACAGTGAAGCTACTGAATAGAACTTCTGTAAACAAGACCAGTACACTTTTCATTTGACAGTTCTGCCTTACTCCATTTCACGCATCCCTTCTAGCTCTGAACAACACTAATAAGATTTTTATAATTATGAGTAAACCATGGAATTAATAATAGTCTAATATCTTTTGTGTCCTCAATCCCGTGATATAATTGAATACTTTCATGGAAGTTTCCCATTCTTATTTCACCAGCCACTGTGTCATGTAATTGCCTTTGGATTATAAATCTGATGGGTTTAAGCTTCCAAATGCCATCCAAGGTTATCATCAGGATATCAGATACAGCATTGTACTTGGTATTGCACTGGTAATTACAATGTCAGGAGCAGAAATACCACCTCAGGATGCATGCACGATTCCGATAGTCACATCACCTGCACAAGCAAGGTGACTTCACGTCTGAATTATGGAAAGTCGTAACTCTGGGCACCGAGGGAATTTTGCTGTTTATGGCATTAAGCTTCTGTTTACCCTGAAAGGAGAGTCAACTGAATACAGTGTATATGGTTCTCATATGCTGCTTATTCCTCATGGTCGACTCAATCATTTCAGGTGGACACTATTCGAAGGAGAGCAGCCGTGGCGGAGGACACGACCTTCACAACTTCATCTCGTCTGGCTTCGTGACTCTGGGGAGAGGCCATGCAAAAGGTAAGGCTGTGCTTTCTTGTACAAAATGGGCAGTCTCCAAACATATCAGTCTCACTGCAATATATTATGAGGGATATTTATGCTTTTTTAATGCTTAGTGTAGTGTACTGCGCTCAAGGTCATTAACAGAGACGTGCTATCAGTGTGATAAAGCCTAATTCTTATAATCAGCATAACTGAATAGAGATCAAGTTCTTTTCCATTAACACTATGCAAATGTTTATGACAAAACACTTAACTTGCTTCTTTTTTTTTTTTTTTTTAAATCAACAAATGATTCACATAATTGTATTACCTTCTGGTTAAAAAGCAGGTAAGATAACACATGCTAAATTCATTTCATTATCTAAACTTAATCTTGGAAAATTTAAGGCCCAGTGAGCAATTATATTGTGGTTTACAGCCTGAAGCTTTGATGTGATATTCATGATTTTCTGTGATTTCGGTATATACACACTGAGGCTTTTTCGTTAAGGGATAACGCTAGCGTCTAGTCATGTCTCCTGACATAAGGCTTGCTCATTTCCAGATCACACATATTAGTATACTGGAGATTAACATGCTTTTATTGTACTGTGTGTAGACCTTCTGCATTATTATAGTGGTGCATTTTTTAAGTTTCTCTATTTAACGGTGAATAATTGAAGAACAGAACATGTCTCTGACTTAAGCCAAGATGGCATTAAGAGAAAAATAGGTTAGTTTTAATTGCATAGAATGACAAAAATGTCAATGATGTATATTTGTTGCTGGAGAAATTCACTTTCAGGCATCATCAGTTAGTGCTTCCTTTGCCATAAAGCATTATAGTGAGGCTGGGCTTCTCTGAGTAGTGTCCATTGCCTACATAAATCAAGAGCTACCCTAGAAATAAAGCACCATAGATCATGCATCCATGTGAGCCGGAGGAGAGAGGAAAGCGTGAGCTGCATCACAGCCAGTCTCCATTAGGTACCATTTATCTGCCTGCATTTTTTGCTACTACAAAGCAATGAGCTGAAATCCATTTCTTTTTGTTTGGTGTGACTCATTCCCCCAACCACTCTACCCGGGTGGTTTGTTTTTGCTTTTCGTATATTTAAGTGCCCTTTTTGCAGAGGCCTATTCACCCGTGTGCCGCCACGACAGAAGTGCTAGTTATTTTTAGAGATGCTTGATGAAATATGAGTAGTGAAGGTATTGGTGTATTTCCAGAATGTATGGTTTTAAGACACAAGCACAATCACCACTCTCCTATTAAAGCAGTGCTACTGGCTGTGCAGCTTTCAAAATGTCTTTTTTTTTATTCCATTGTAAAATGTTCTTTTGCGGTCCATCCTATAAAGGTCAGCTTTGTCTCGGTGCATAATGCAAAATCATTTAGACGGAGCAGAAAACCTTGAACATCGGACCGAACATTCTTCTTTTTTTTTTTTCCTGTTATGTTGTGTCTCAGATTGTTTGTTTGCCTTACAGTATCCAATTTTGAAGCAAAATCATTGTACCTCAGAATTATACCCCACAGAGATTACCAAATACTTGCGAGTTTGGTTTCCACTAGTGTTGTTAATGAAAGTGGACTTTTGGTGCAATGGCATCCACCTCGTTAAATCAGAGTCGTTTTCCATCTTGACAGCCTCCTCTCTCCTTGTCTTTTCCTCTCATGGACATTAGATAACATCTTGTCATCCTGCCTCCAGGCTGTCTGACACATTGCTACTTCCATTCTTTAAGTGGAAACCATCGAGATCAAAGCAAACTAAAACTATCGATTACAGACTGTTTTTGTGTTTTGGCCTTTACACGCTGCAGATCCTTCTGATGCAAGAATCAAGGGAAACAAGCAACTAAGAGATTATTTCTATTTATCTTTTCTTAAGTGAAAGGGCAGTCAAGCATGTAAATTAAAGCTTGTACCATGTGCACAAGGGAGTTTTTTGGTGAAGCTTGGTATTAAATAATTAGCAGTTTGCTTTGGTGCCTAATTATACCTAGAGACTTTGTTGTTTGTTCCTCCCAAGAATGTCAGAATAAGGGCAAAATGAGCACCGTGTTAGCTGCACGCTTCACAAATGGTTGCTCATACAGCACAACCTCGTAGAAGCTGACTTCTCCTTCTGTTTGACCTATAGTGCTGTGCTCTTTTTAAGAATGTATCCAGACTCTGAATGTTTTCAATCTCAAAGCGTTCTCACCTATGGATCGACACATTCTGCTAGGACTTTTAAAAAGAAGAAATCTTCAAATGAGGCTTCTGAAGATTACTGATGTGTTTGAATCTCAAAAGAATAACCTGGTGTGCCACCAAAGATCCACTATGTTTGAATTTTACCACAAACGCAGTGAGGTACTAATTATTATTCATTAAACCAGCATGTAGAAAAGTAATGCTCTTAAATCTAATATTCACTAGCAGTTCAGACGTACTGTTCTGATGCGTCATTCAGGGACAGAAGGAAAAGGATGTGATTGGCTTTTTCAGACTCTGACCTTTGCTTCTGCTTTGTGAATATAGAATAGCTCCCTGAAGAAAACTGTTCATTCTTTTCAAGATACTCTTATCAACATTCGGTTGCTTATTCAGTCTCACTTTCAATAGACTCCAAGCCCATCCGTCAGCTCATGCAATCAAACGCTTCCATCAGCTCATGCGGCAAAGCGGAGCATGAGACTGCAGCAGCACGTTCTTTTGGGATCTCCTTTGTCTTGTGCTGGCCTGAAGAAGTGGTCCAGGGGATACTAGGCCTAGAGAATCACTCGCCATCCTGAACAGAATTCCCCTAAGCTGTGCACACACTGGTAGAATTTAATGAGGAGCAGCCATCTGCTCAGAATGCTTTTAGAGGAAACTTGCTCCAGCGCTCCCTGATTCCACTTTCACGAAAGTAGTGAAGCACCACATTTTAGCCATCCATAAATGTCCACATGCACCTCCATCTCTGTCACATTCCTCCACAGTTCGGGAAAACACAATCTTCTGAAATATCTGCTCTGTTAATGAAAAGGAACCTCAGCTGACTCGGATAAAGAGGGTTGAGAATTGAGAATTGCTGTTTATACGCCTTTAAACTGATTAAAGGTATGTAGTATTTGCCCTTTACTATTTTTCATGGGTACAATTGAAGCCTATGCATTAAGACAGTTGGTAGTTGCGTTAGAAAATGCTTCCCTTCTGGCTTGACATACACAGAGCCTACTGAAGCTTGGATCTTTTTACTTCCTTGATTGTTTTTAATAACCGTGGACAGTCTTTGATTATGTGCATTGCCTTGAAGGACATGAGTGACACTCAGCATAAGTGGTAGCTTGAGATGTTTAATGAAATTAAGTGATTTATTCATGATTGGGAAGTCATTAAAACATACTGCCTTGTTCCTAAAGGAGGATAGAAAGTGTGTTGAAGCATGATTGGATTTTATCTTATGGAAATATGTGGCGCCATTCAATTTCACAGCCATAATGGTGTGTGACTTATTGGCATCCCTGTGGGATCTGTTACCATTCAATAAGCTTATTTTTATTCAAGAGGAGTAGATGAGTGGATTACCTGTCCACACTTGAAAACAGATGACTGTTTGCTATTGGCTAGGATGTTGGTTTGTTTGAGTGGGTTTTATAATTTACTCTTCAAAGTGTACAAGAGAAGTGTGCACAGATGATTTACAGCAGTTTAATAGTTCTCTCACTCCTTATTCGTTCTGTCTGATTTTATAAGCCTGTGACAGGTTTTATCTTCATCTCTCACTTATTCCTCCAGACAGATATACTGTGTGTGTGTATATGTGTGTGTCTTGGTTGGCGATGAGTTTGGAGCTGATGATTATCATCTGTGGGCAGGTGACTTGGCTAGGCTGTCAGAATCCTTACCAGAAAATTCATTATGCTGACAGCCAACAGGAAATGCCTCCCGCTGTGGCCATAAACAGTAAAGTCTCTAAATGTCAGCTCAGTCATCTTCTGGCTCCTCTGGTCCAGCTGTCTCACTCAATACCCCCCGTGTGCTGAGAGCCCTGTCTCCAAACCTTGCAGGGAAATGCTAGTGAAGTCACTACCGATACATACATAACGTTGCCTCACTGCTATTGTTTCCGGCTCTTACAAGGCACATCCTCTATTAAAGCTCATGCTAGACGACTATATGTAAATGCATATAAGAAGTGTTATATAGTCTGCTTTTGAACTACAAAGCATACACATCAGTTTTGTAGTGCTTTTTTAGTGTCACAGATAAAAAAAATGGTTCTTTCATGTTACAGTACAGTGTGCTGTATTGCAACTTGGACTAGGGTTTTTTTCTGCTGTCCTCCGAGTTTGACCATAAGACCACATTAGAGGTGGCTTTTGCTGAACTGCTTGCTGAGCCTTAAAATCCCCAAAAGCTAGTGGTAATATATTGTGGAACAGGTGTGGAAATGGGGGAAAAAATCCCAATAACAAGCTCTGCAGACGCCAATACGAGCAGACAGAGGGAATTCAAGAGTCTCACATGGCTGAAAATTGACTTCCATTCATTCCAGCTCCTTTTATCACATGGGGAAGGATTTCCTGCTCATTTCTGGTTGAGACAGAAAGTAAAAATGACCTCACTGCCCACTTACAGCATGATGAGTGCAAAATGTTCGAAACCAATAACAAGTCTCGCAAGAAATGGGCTGAAACACTGTTTCACTCCAGGTTCATATTCTTACTTTGATTTGCTTGACTGTATTTTTTTTCTCTCGCCTTCTTTGTGGTGTTGACTTTCTTATATTTTTGTGGATATAAAGTGGTTTGCAGTCCACAAGCTTGGACGTGTCTGTGGAAGAAGAGCAACAGTGATTTTATGCTCTGTTTAACATTGAAATTGAGTTTGTGTACTATTAATGTGTGAGTAATTTTGAGCCACTTCTTTCACAGTTTTGAACCCGACGTCCAAAGTTCACAACTACACACTTGAAAAAGTTTTTTTCCCCCTGAAATAGATTGAAGTGTATGTAAGGACGAAAAATTTGAAACCTTAACATGTCTGCACCGGCTAATGTGCAGCATCAATCAGAGAATTTTCTCCCAAATGGGGAGGCAACGTTTTATCAGAATCCATTAGAGAAAGTGCAGATATGTTATATAGCAGTTGAAACATAAAGAGCTTTTCATGCTAATTTCCCTCATGTACACTTGTTGTTTACAGCCATTATGAATCTGTGGATCATGTATGTTTGTAAGTGAGTAGGAACACCCACTGGATCTCTCATCAACACTCTTATTATTCTCATTATTGCCACTTTTCTATGGAACTATTTCCATGAACAGTTGACTTAATTGGCATACATAAATTTCATGTAATTATTAACCCAAAAGAAAAAGCATACATAATAAAACAGTTTCTATAAGAGTTCCATAAAATGCAATATTCCGATGAATGAGTTCCCTCATCAGATTATTATTCAATATTCATGTAGATAATAGACTTTATACAAATAATGAGCAGCGCTGCTTGGCAACACCTCAGAGGGAAAATAATCATTTTCTCATAATTTCTCCACCTGAACTGGTTTGTCTTTTATACGTTTCCTAATTATATGTGCTGTATTTATTACTGAAATTCTGACACATGTGTCTAACTAATGTGTCTAATTTGTTTGTTGAATGTTTAGCTAATTTAATTTGAAATTAGTGTGTGACTTCACACCGAATGTTGCCCCCTGAGATTTGTAGCACTGTACCTAGGATCGGAGTGTAGTTTGAGAAGTCTCGGGTACTCACCTTTCACTTTCAGTGTGAGATGTGTAATTAGCAGTTTGTTGGGCTTGATTTGCAGTCGAATCTTTGGTTTACTGTTTTAACAGTTAAAGCTAGGTGTAGCGAAGAGAAAGTGGGTGCTGAATAAACTCTCAGCAAGAGACAAAGTCATTATCCAGAATGGCTTCGACTGGGAAGGAAAATAAACTTTAAAGTGAAGACTTTACAGGCATCCTTTTTGGCTCTGGACTCCTTGATAAGTGCATCTGAAGATGAAAAAAAAAAGGATGCAGGAACCCTGGCATTTGCTTTTGTTTTTTTTTGTTATAAACTATGTTTCTTTCATTCTTGTGGTGTTTTAATGGCTGCTCAGGTCAGTATTACTGTGATAGATCCATTTTTATTAAATTGGATTGAAGTGAATTCATCATCCTGATGGCATTATGTGTAACCAAGCCATGATTTAATGAACCCCGTGTGGCCTGATGTACAAGGTGACCTTTCAGTAGCTGCAACTGAGTGTTGGAGATTAACCATGGAATAATAACCATGGACATGAGAAACTAAAGGAGGCTAATCTGAATCATCCGAATTCCCAAGGGTATTTCTTTGACCTTATGTTATGTTCACCACATGTGAGGCAATCTCTAGTTTTCGTTTTTGTGATCTATTATTCATGTGGAAGCGGCAGGAAAGAAGACAGAAGGCAGATCACTGTTATCCCTCCATCTCTTCTCCTCTCCCCTATTTCACTCTCAGGCACTATTGTACGGGTGCACAAATGGAACAATTGCTTTGTTGTGTGTGAAATTTGCCGTCATGTCTGGAATGGAAACTAGACTTGTCATTTCATGCAAAACCTTCTCAGAGTCAGCTGAAGTTTTTGTACAAGAGACATTGTGCTGGAATCAAATTAGACTGTAACAGCTTACCGACGGCTGCTCAGGGGATTTAGTGGGAGTCCTGAATCAACATTACTGTTATAAAACCATTAGGATTGAACAATTTTACATGGACTCTCATTGTACAAACATAAGCATATAACAAATACACACACTCAGTGAACGTCAGATAGGCAGCACCATTCACGTGGGCTAATGTTGTGTTTTAAGTCCATAATCATGCTCTGCCTTTTTCTAATTGCAAGCATGGTAAACAGAAAAGCTGTGCTTACCATTAGCTAGCTCTTTCATTCAAACCAAGCGACAAAGAAATATACAATTCAGACACTTGTTCCTCTGGGTAATTTGTACTTCAAAAGGATTTAGTCTATTTTCTACTCCAACGGCATTACAAAAAGACAAAAACTAATTATCGAGAAAGTGATCCACCTGTTTATCTTTATTACTCTCGTTATTATATTTCATGTGCATCTTTTCATTCACTGCTGATGACTGTGATGGATGTGACAGCTCCATTACTCTTCCCAATGGACTGTAAATCTAGGGGGGTTTCACCAAGTGTGAACAAAACAGTCATAATATGCCACGTGGTTCTGCAGTCTAGTTAGGAAGCCCAGCCTTTACTTCAGAAGTGTGTTTTTTCTTACAACTATTGGTGGTGCAGTGTTTTTGTCCACCAAAGTAAAAAAAGAAAAAAAAAGAAATCCACCTCAAGCCATTTAATTGTAAATGTAATGATATGGATGGAAAAAATGTATTCCTACTTTTTATTTTATTTTATTTTTTTCTTGAAAGAGAGAGAGGAACCAGCACATGTAGCTCATTAATACCAGCCGACTGTGCAACAGCTTCAAGTAAATGCAAATTCATTCTGCAAAGATTAGAAGCTGATAGTGAGGTGGGCGTTACGAAGAGCATTTCTACGCTTGCATTTACTGTTCATTTTAATTTTTCCGGGCGTTATAATGTGAACAGACTTGGTGGCACTTCTCCTGAACGCCAGGGCTACACTCGGTCCTGTCTGTAATGTTTGCTACTTTTGCTTCAGCAGGGCAATGTTACATATGGCTTCACTGAGCATGCAGGCAGTACGCTAATCACTTTAATATTTCCCAGCTTTGACCATTAAAGGAGTAAATGCTGGAATGCTAAGACTCTCTATATCATTTTCTGGATGAGATTAAATTTACATGAGGTCCTGGGATGATTTCCTATTTTACAGCTGCTAATCTGTGACTCTACCTCTGTCCGGATCTGTCATGTCGATGGTTTTCTCAGGCCTCCTCTGAGAAAATTACAGCACAAATTACCTACTGTTTTTCACCGAAATCAGCAGCCATCTGATTATTGTAGTCCTATCCGGATACACCTTCGTGATTTTCTGCGCAGATGTCACCTCACATTGTGGAAAAAAAGATGTTTTACTGCTGCTACTTAGTACGTAGTCTCATTTGGATCCTCGCCTAGATGTTAAACACTTCCTGAGTTGCAAAATGAAAAATGGATGCTTCTTGTGTACTCTGTAATTATTGTTTCATTGTATAATCAAATTGTTGCTGGAACTTTGGTTCACCCCAAACTGAAATTAGAACCTCTTCTCTACTTCAATGCCTCTTTGACTGCTTCGATGCCATGCTGTGAGTGAAATCTGATGATATGACCAAACATCTGGGGTCATAGACAACACAATCTGCTAGAACTTTACTTCTCCTGTGGTAATTGTATTGCTATCCAGCTGCAAGAGGTTTATCACTGAGGAGAAGTGTGAAAAATGTATTACTGATGTCAATCTGATAAACTAATCCAATCCAAATAGGGCTCATGTGTGGCATATGGTTTGTTTTGTTTGTAATGTTATTGCATAAAGGTTCTGTGAAAAGCAGGAAGGTCGGTGATGGGGAACAGCTTAGCTGAAGCACTTAGTTTCTGTTATACCTGACTGGAGCAGGCTGTGAGTAATTGCCTCATTACAGCTTACATTGGCTGCCATTTTGGAATTACACCAGATCTTTAAAAGATCTAGGAAGGGCATATGCGCCCTTGAGTTAAAAAAAAAAAAAAATCGTTCAATATATAAATAAAGATTTTTAACCGTGACAAATTAGAAATTTGATATGCAGTACAGACATCATACAACATATCCCATTAGATGCATCTCCAGGCTAATGTGCCTCAAGCAGCTCTTGGAGCTCTTCACTAACTTGCCAAATGTCCTTGGAGGCTACAGGTGTTTTTCTTCCTGTGTCACATTGATTTGATGCGCTTGTTACATAATTGACAGCCTTTTTCAGTGGTAATAAATGCTGCGAGATCCAATTAGCGTGTATATTGTGGAGGGGGCTGTGGATAGAGCGAGTCTGCTCAATCTGACTCCTGCTGGGAGCCTGTTACATTTATGCACAATAATGGAAGGATATGTTTGTGTGTTAATGAAATGAAGGACATTAATAGACAGTTTTAATGTTGGTGCTATTGATTTGACAAAAAAAAAAAAAAAAAGAAAGACAAACAGCCCACAGATTGATAAAGTGAACAAGTAGAGGAAGCGACAGCATTGATTCTGATGTAATCTCACTTCATACTGCTGTAATATTATTTTGTGGCTGGAGTTGCAGATGTCCAAATCACTCAAATCTATGGTCTTTACAAATGCTGCTTTTATCTTACGGACAAATTTGGATAACTGACATATTCAGAGCAGCGATTCACCAAATTGAGCTTGTTCAGTGGATTTCTGAAATTTGTATGAAAAGATAAACAGTAATAAGACATAGGTTTTAGTCACAGTTGGTTCTGTACAAGGAGTGACGTCTGCACTTTTCTTAAGAAACCCAGACTTTTATTGCTGACAGTAAGAGGTAGGTAGATGTTAACATAAAAGCTGTCAGAAGGCATATCTGAGATGACACGCTGTGTTGGGAAGCTCTCGGTGGATTGGTAATGAAAGAAAGAGAAGAGAGAGAGAGAGAGAGGCTCGGAGAGAGAAACCCCACCGGCCACTGTGTATAGCTGAAAAAGCTTTGTGTCGAGTCTTAAACGCACATCTCAAAGGTAGCGATTTGCCGTTGTATCAAGTCCAAAGAGGAACATGGACGACTGTCTATAGATGGGGCTTTTATGGTTTGTTTTTTGCTTTTGTTTTTGTTAAGTCAGAGATTAGTTTTACATGCAAAAAGAAAAAGTGGAAGCAGTTGTTGTCAGAGATGAATGTGATTCTCAGCATTGTTCAGACTTTCCATCGCTAAGTGCACGTCCCTTGTGAGAAATATGGCCTTCGGGAAGACATGAATATAGTAAAGTAAGGTTTTCTCTTGCTTGTTCTCTGATCTTTTGGACTGAACTTTTTTATCTGCAAAATGGAGGCTTTTACAGAAACTTGTGTTGCTGATGGGAGGACACACTCAGCTTTTCTCTTAAAAGCAATGACCCTGGAGGCCGAGTTCAGCCGAGGCTCAGAAAAGAAAGATTGTCTCTGCCACAGTGACACTTTCACTCTGTGTTCCACAGTTGCTGCTTAAGCTCGGTTCCAGACTTTGCACATTGACCAGCATGGATGTATTCAGACCACTGATTCACAAGCGTGAGCCAGTATTGTTTTTTTGTCTCTTGTAGCAGTTGTAATAGATAGTCTGTTCTTGTCAGCAGAAAGAGACTATTTTTTATCATCTCTTGCTGTCATACCCGCAGCAAAGGAATGACTTTGCATTCTGAGCTTCTGAGGCTCTCTGCATGTCTGCGTTGTCACAACCTGGTACCATGTGAGCAGGGCTTTTTGAGTGCCTCTCCAATATGCCGCATCTCAAAGGCACCATATTGATTTATTTCCTGCGAGAGCATTGTCGGCCGTCCCTGCTCTATTAATACCCCGTCTAGCTTGTTTAAACAACTTTGTAACCAGCGACAAACCCCTACTGCTGTCGGAGAGCACGGCTGAATCGTCCTTGCATGCAGCATGTTGTTATTCCGATGCAGCAGGATCGCCATCTCATTTCCATTTATCCTATGATAGAAAGTGTACTGAAGCGGTTGTATAATTTGCATTCACCGAGTTAAGGGGTGTGTAATGACACAGAGCTGTGCAGCGTAATTTAACTTCATTCTATTCATCATCAAGACATGGAGCATAAAGAGGTAAATCTGCATAATGTTCCACTGCATCGTGTTTCTCATGTCAGGTTTGAAACGTTCACGCTCCGAGTGCAGTCAACACCCCCTTCAGAGGTACCTGCTTAAGACAGAATCCGACACGTGCAGTTATGTTTGGATGTAATGAGAATGGTATTAACCTTCTGACGAGCCACTCGGAGTATAAGAACGTGCTGGTGCATGGTGACTGCTTTGCAAGAGGAATCCTATCTGAAGTGTTGCTTGATTCCTGTAAGAGATTCAGCAGTCTGGGCAAGCGTGAAAACAATTAATTAAACTTTAGGTAGTCAGGAAAGCAGTCATGCATCAGATATGAGGTGAGGGAGACCTTGGAGAAGATTGTGAAAGATCGGAACTGCTTTAAGCTATATCAGAAAGTTTGGAAATGCAGTTTCAATTAAACACCGTGTTGCACTTGACCCTCAAAATGTAAAAACTCTGTCCTTATGAAATCTAGTTCAAGGAAAAAAGCGCTGCACTTTACATAATGTGATTATTTACTCTGCACAGAAGGGTAACTTCGTCTTCATACTGAAGAAAACAATACACTGAATCGCGTGTGTATGGAGACATTCTGACAAATAAATAATCACGATATGAAAAGTGCGGCTCTTATAATGTGCTATTAGTTATGTTCTTGGTCCAACACAAGTTAAAAACGGCTTGAGAGTGAAGCCTGCTCTTATCCCTGTATTACAGAAATACAATCTGTATAATTTCCCCCTCATCCCGAATGTAGACATTCATATGGCAAGACATGTTTAGTGCCACAAATTTGCTTCTTTAATTTAGCACTCGTTCCACCAGGACAATATTGCTAACAAATAATGGTGGCGACTTTTCCGTAGGGGCATTTATCTCAGCTGTTCAACATAAGCTAATTTTCTAAAAGTCCTCATTAACAATTCCATTACATCCATCTGTTATCTATACCACTTATCCATCAGGGTCACAAGGAAGCTGGAGCCAATCCCAGCAGGATTCGGGGGAGAGGCATGGTACACCCTGGGCAGGTAACCAAGCTAACACAGAGACAAACAACCTTTCACACCTATGAGCAATTTAGAGTAGGCAGTCAGCCTAGAAACACGAGCACTCAAAGGAAACCCATGCAGACACAGGGAGAGCATGCAACTTTTGCCCCAATCAGCTGTGAGGCTCAAACCCGGAACCATCTTGCTGTGAGGCGACAGTGCTAACCACTGCACCACCATGCCACATAACAATAATTACCTCTTGTGAGTGACCAAGAATTAAACAATATTGTTATTTTCCACTGACTTGCTTGGCTTTCTTTGCTCAGTGCGCCATTATTTACAATGTTACAACCTATTGTAAGATATATGGCGAAGATTGGAAGAGGGAAAGGGATATGCATGCGTACCTCAGTGACCTTGTTTTCCCCACAAAGGTGGCTGAGAAAAAAAAGAAAATTGTGTCCCGCATTTCCAATTCCCAAATGTTCTGGGGTAGTTAATTTTGTTTGAGGCTATGTCATTGCTAACAGCTCCATGTACTGAACCTATCATCCAATATTACTTTGACATAAAGTGACACCAAACCATGTTGTGAGGAAGAAAGAAATTCAGCTTCTACTTAGATGGCCGCTACTACTGTTATTGAATGTCATGACTGCATGTTATGGAGAGTCATAAGCAAGTGCGTTGCAGATGATTTAATGCCTGTGTCTCAACTTATTATTCTGTTATCGTAAAGCATATTATGAATTATTTAGTAAATAGCTTGTAACTAATAGGCTTGCAGTTATGAAAATGAGAAATGTAAGCCTGGTTAATATAATTATGATTTGAAGAAAGTATGTGATCGCTTAAATCTGCAGTTGGTACGACGCTAAACTAGTGTACTTCACTTGTTAGCACCACAAGCCCCATATCTGATTTAAAAAGCACAGCATCTGTGAAGTCCAGACTGCCTTTTATCCCAACTCTCAGCTAGAATAATCAATCAGTGACTGACAAATTGAGAGTCAGCTTTCTTGTCAAAACCTGCAAAGAGTTTTAAAATTGCTTGATGCTGCAATACTTTGCTGTAGGTATGTGACAGCTGTGATATGACAGAATATATGATTTAGAGGTTATTATCACATCAGATGTATACAGCTTTCCTTGCATCAGCTATATTTGTGGTACAAGCAGAGATTACTCAGTTGCCTTAAACTCCAGTATGACAGTAAATATGACAGACTCTATCCAACTTATACTTCCATCTTGAGCACTTTCTTGTTCTATATTTCCAATAACTTTAATAATACATTTTGATCATATTCCTGAGTTGTTTGTGTCACTGTCTTTCTTTTTTATGTAATGGATGAAGCATAAGGGTAAGTTAATTTGTTTTTTTGTTTTTGTTGTGCTTTTTGAATTCTCAAATCTGATTGGTCAGAAGGACTTGATTCATCTTCTACAACAGCAGCTCTGCGAGAAGTTCTAGCTGCAAAACAAATCACAAATTTATATTAATGTGCTCATTTTACTACATTAGCAGTTCTATAGTAACTACTTATGCACGGACCTGTATGGCAGATGCTCCAATTAATCCTAGCTTACTAACAAACAGATTAAAAATGTCAAATTTTTCCCATGGCAAAGAATGTCCATATTTTTGGAATGAGTCGCAAAACTTTTCTGGAATTCGGGTTGTATAATAAGGAACAATAAATATACTCAGAGTAGTGTTGCCAAGAAAAAATTATTAAGCAATTAAAATATATATATATATTTTCACTGTCTTTAAGTTACTCATATTCTTTTTAATAGATTGTTGATGGTTTTATGGTTGATGATATGTGAAATATCATCAAAGAAGGCTGGTGCTTTACGACAAGGAGCTTGTGACGATGAACATATCCATATTTCCTCTCTTGATATTTTTACTGGTTTTCTAAAAGTTGTTTAATGGCTATTTATGCCTTATTTTCGGTGCTTGTTGTGAAACTTCACATGGGTTTAGGTTTTAGTTGAACTCCGTAGGTGTTCATTCAACACTGGGGATTTTACTGGGTACTTGGAGGCTTTGATATAAATAGAGATTTCTAATTTGTATTCTACTGTTTGATATTGATTATGGCATGCTCGACTGTATTCCCATTCCTTATCGGTGTTGCTCTCAGACACAGTCTAAAGCTGTGTGAGCAATGACCAGGCCTTTTGAAAACAGCCTGAAAGGCAAGCACATAAGAAATGCATCAGCTCCACAAATCCCCAGCCATCAGCGTCTCCCTTTTATTTTGATTGATTACATTGCACATTTTTCAAATCGAGTGCAAGAATGTGCCACGAATGATGCGTTGTTTGCCAAAAGTCTGACTATGATGCAGATATACTTCATAGATTTGTAGGTGTGCATAGTGTTGTGTTTGACTCCTTCACACATTTCAGAATGATTAAGAGTGAGTACGGGTGCATCCCAAAACACTAACTGCTGCCTTTGTTCCTCGCTCATACATCTTCCAGGGCATGACCCGGAAATCGATTGAAGTCCATCATCTTTAAGGACGTACCAGTTCTTAAAATGCACTCACGGGAATCAAGGAACAGGGAGAAAGGAAGATTATAGATCAAGGTGCTTCGTACATGGAAATCATTTAGATTTTAGTGTTTGACATCAGCCTACGTAAGCCTATAAACACTATAAAGGTCCACTATGTAGGATTTAGGGGGCTCTGTTAGTGGAAGTGGAATATAATATTCATGAGTATGTTTTCATTAGTATATAATTTCCTGTAACTATGAATCGTTGTGTCTTCGTAAGCTTAGAATGAGCCCTTTCTATCCACATAGTCTGCAGGTCCACCTCTACAGAGCTGCCATGATGCGCCGCTACAGTAGCGCAGAATGGACAATCCTCTAGAGAGCGCCTTCCACGTTTCACATTATTACAATTGGCAGAGTGAATCGAAAAGAAAGCACTGGAAGTATGAGAGAAAAACAAAGGAAGAAGACAGAAGAAATAAGAGGAATCGGTGTTTGCTGGTGCTGGCTAACATGATGGGATCCAAATTTAGAAAAATTGCCAGATTATACTATATAATATAGGGATATTATTTAGCACGTAAAAAGCAAGGGAGTGTGAATTTAAGTGCGCTATGGCACCTGATGGCCACCTTACATTCTAATACATGCTTGGAAAGGGAGGGGTAAGGGAGGGCATCCTACACAGCGGACCTTTAAGTCTATGTAAGCCTATAAATGAAAATCCTAAAAAAAAAAAGAAAAAAAAAGTTAATTGCAATACATGATTCAATAATAAGAACCACAAATACAAAATGAATCATCTTAATTAGGCTATAATAACAATGAATACAAATAACAAGTGGTGCTTCAATGAACAAGGACGTCTCATTTGCGAAATATATTTGTTCTTGATTTCTCCTGTCCTTGTCTGCTTTCTATTCATCCTTTCTTCTCTTCCTGGAAGTGAGGTGCGAAGAAGCGAGGAAGGGAAGCAAACGAAACAAGGAGGTGCAATTAAAGAAATGAGAAGCACTGTATGAATGAACAAAGCCTTCTTTTGATGGAATGATCTCCATAAATGTCACATTGCTTTTAGTGACTCATTCATTCAATGTAAATGCTTGTCTCCATCAGATGAACAGAAATATATATACAAAAAAAGGGACTGAAATTAAATTTCATTTGAAATGAACTGTTACTGTTACCAGTCATTAAATCTTAATGAGTCAAGGTGTCTCTGAATCGCTTAAAATATTTTTTATCCATGTGCACACAGTATGAAATAAATATCTATACATTTCTCTCTTCTGAAGGCTGAAGGATTGTCCACTGAATATTTTTGTAGGAGAAAAAGCATCTGACACATGGAAATACTCAGTTGCCCATATAGACCCGGCAGCAGAATTATTGGGAAGGATTATAGGGATTGATCATCAGATTATTTTCAGTCCCGGCTCATCTGTCAGTACTTTGAGGCATAGAAGAGTTTCTCTACATGAAATATTTTCACAAACCTCATAATGCAGCATGCATTTATTCCTATAGCTTCCCGAAGAGAAATAATGACAGGTTTTGTTCTTCTATTAAATATTAAACAGTTCTGCATTGCTCATGTGCTTCATGCTTGAACAACCACACCAGTGAATAACTGGCATGCATTTAAATCAGCATCTTAAACACGGCTGGAGCATTTTCATTAACTTGCCAGTTCCTCTGCAAACAAAACCTCAACCTCCTCCATTTCAGAACAGTGAAGCATTAATATTAAACATTTCAAATCAATAAACATAAACCAGCTAATAGCTAGTTCCAATTTACAAGGCTATCTTTAGTCTTTTACCATATTTACCATTATTTATAACTATAAAGATATTCATTATTTGTAATATTAAACACACCTTAAAGGAATACTCCAGACTTTTCACACTAACATCTATCTACAGCATCTGTAGGGCATGGGCAATTACCGCAATCAAAATTTCAAAACACTTGCTGAGAATGGAAAATGTTCCCACGAAACCCACTCATAATGAAGTATAAAAACACTGGGGGGCAAGGTAGGAAATGTTTATGAGTAAAATATATACATTTATTGAATGTCCTTGCATGTTCTTTTGTAAATCAAATTTTATAACTGTTTAATTTGTCCTTTAAGGCAATACTTTTTCAGAAGGAAGAATTTGTGGTTATGTATTACGAACATAATCAGTGCAGCTCAAGCAAATCACGCGAGTGTCCATGTGATGAGACTTACAGTAGATAACATAAAGCCTTAGTGAAAGCTCAGGACACCTGAATGACTTACATGTAGTACTTCAACAACTGCCCTTAGACTTCCATTATAAATGACTTTCTCAGTACAAGAAAATATGCACTGTCTGTGTGAATAAATGCTAAAGTATTGCTATAATTAAAAGCATTAAAAATTTAACAGGAGAGAAAGGGTTTTTTTTGTTGTTGTTGTTGTTGTTGTTTTTTTGTTTTTTTTTAACAGCCTCCATTTTTTTTATTTTATTTGACCAAATCAAATAAATACAAATACATACTAGCTTGATAGCACATGATAATAACTATGGCACTAATGCTAATGTTGTGCTAAATGCTTCTTCTATTTTAACCAATTTAGAATAGCCGTGCCTTTGCGTGACTTAGTTTTTAATGTTTGTTCATTAACTGAAGTGCTGGATAGGCACTTGATGCATTTACAATATAGCCTAAATTAATTAATGACTCATTCATTTCTCAGTAAGTACTTTATCCTTCTCAGGGTCATGGTTGATTTTGAGACGGGTTTTTTGTTGACTGGAGAACTTGGAGGAAACCCACGCATACACAGGAATTTATTAATGATATATTAGCAATAATTATACTGCTAAAGTAAATGTTGCTTAAGACCACATTTGGATGAGACACAGGCTGGTGATGTAGATGTAGCAAATCATTAGCATGTTACCATTAGCCAATGTTGTTAGCTACTTCCATATAGATTGATGTGGCCACCATATTGGAGTGGGCAAGAAACAAAAAGGCTTGGCAAAGTGAAATAAACAAAGCTAAATCTCTCTTCTTTTGTCTATGCACCAGGATTCATCCATTACATCAGGATTTTGATACTAGAACAAACACAAGTCTGTTCAGAAAACAGAGACAAATTAACAATAAGCACACACTGGAATAAGGTCTGTTTGTCCTTTTTTGTTTTTCTTCTGACAAGTAGCACGGCTTCTGCCTTTAATATATCTATGATTATGAGCCATCTTTGAGGTATTCATGAATGTTCTACTTGAAAAGTGCTGCACAGTCCAAATAACGTCAGTTTTCTGCTAACTTCTGGCTCTCGATTCTCATAGTGAATTTCAGTGTCTTCTGACCATCATGAGTAATTTTATGTGGTCGGGCCTGTAATGAGTAGAACTAAAATTAGGCCTGAAAAGGTTAAGATGATTAGCAGGTAGCAGGGTTGCTACCAGATGACACCTTGCTATTGAGAGCTTATGCTTTACTGTTATTATTTGCTTTTCAGGACACCTGGAATACAGAGTTCCTTTTAACTATGAATGTTGCAGTGTTGTTAGTGAAGATAAAAGCTGTTTGCCATCCATCCAACAACACTAATTGGCCATTTGCTATGCCAGCACTGGCCTAGTTGTAATTGTGGTCAGTCGTTTGTGTGCTGTTGGTTGCCTTGGTGCTCCTATGGATGTTTGCAGTGCAGGTATTGATTGACATGGTTCCTCTCCATTACCAGGGATGAAAAAATAATGGCATCACATTGCAATAATAGCATGAATCAATACTGAGTCTTAAACAATAGAGATGACGAGATTCTTCAGTTTTCTCATGTTACCTTAAAAGTTTCAGTGAATGTCATTTGATAATAATTACAATAAAATGGAAGGGTGACTCATATGTTTGATTAAATGAACAATACTCTGGCTACTATTGTGATGGTAAATCCAATCTTACTTCTCGAAAATCCATTTGAAACCTACGATTATTCTGCTTGTTTTGACTAAGACTTGCGTTTTAATATGACTTGGATGAAAAAGCTTTTGCTAGACAGACAGCACACTGTACAGAGGCTCCTGCACACAGACAGCAGAAGTCACCAGTGCAAATAACTAACAGTATATGAGTAATTTCTAACTACTATAACTCTGGCTTTCTAAATACGTATCTAAACAGTATATGAGTGCTACAACAACCTACTTGTGCACTTGCATACTAGCTTTTTGCCTACACACTTGCCTGCTTGCACATGTTCCAGTTTTGCATACTTTCATACCAGTATATTTATATACTTAGCCTACTTACTTATTTGCCTTCTTACCTACTTCCTCACTTACCTACTTGTCTACTAACCTCCCTGCTTGCTAACCTACTTTCTCACTGGATCATTGCCTTCTAGCCTAATTGCCTCCCTACCTGTGCATTTGCAGATTAACTTACTTGTATAGCAGCCTACTTATGTATTTGCATGATAGCCTACATGCATACTAGCCTAGTCAGATGCTACCTTACACAGCAGTCTACTTAGGCAATTGCATACACTAGCTGACTTGTATACTAACCTACTTATGCACATGTATGCTAACCTAATATCATACTTGCTTCCTGGCCTATTTGCATATTAGCATACCTGTGTACTTGCATACTAACTTACTTGCATACTAGCCTAAATGTACACTTGTATACTATCCTACTTGCATACTAACCTAAATGTTCACTTGCATACTATCCTACTTGCATGCTTGTCTATGAACTAACTTATGCATTTGCATACTAGCATACCTTTGCACTCACATACTAACCTGCTTGCATGCTAATCTACTTTTGCACTTGTATACTAGCATAATGCATAATACATACTTGCTGAATACTAGCTTATTTATGCACATGCATACTGGCCTACTAGCATATTTACAGGCTTGTTTAGAAGCATATTCTCATGCCAGTTTACATATGCACTTGCCTGCTAGGCTAATTGCATACTAGTCATAATGCATGCTTGCATGCTAATTAGATGTGATTTACACCTCTGTAACTTTAACAACAATGCACGCACATGTGCACACACACACATACCATTTGTACCCACATAAACCATTGCTTTATGTGATTTGTATTCTACTGTAGATTCCATTATTAAATCATCAAATTGACCTTTTCATCCTCATTAAATATTTAAATAATTGGGACAGGATTCAACAGAATATTTGAAAAACAAAACAATGGATAGTTTCAGCTCATCATACTTGCATTTAGACCACTTATGCACATGCATACTATCCTACTTGAGCACTTGTATACTAGATGTCTTGCCTGCTATCTTGCTTGCACACGTCTCCTAATGTGCCGACATTTGTTGGGGAATTTAATTCATTTACTTGTTTGATGAAGCAGTAATTCCATTCATGAGCTCATGCAGTTTTTAATTCATCCATAGCTGAGTTATTCCAGTGGCTCTGCGCCCTTCGCTTTCTTTTGCTGTCGTTATCTAAATGATTATTTTGACTTTTTTTTTCTTTTATATCTCTTACTTTACTAATCAGGCCTTTTATCCTGTATGACATCTACAAAGGCAAACGTCTCATGACATTTTCTCTATTTCACTGGCTATCCATCCCCTTCCACACAGAGAGGAGTCGAAAGAATGTGTTTAGATTCTCCGTGTTTTTAATTTACATTTAAATTTCCAGCTTTCTATTCAGTCACAATCCAGAAAGATTTGAGTGTCTGTCTAAAATACGTTACAGGACGTAGTTCAAATATTTGTCAGTGCCTCTTATTCTGTGGTACGATACATTGTTGTATGATGGGTTTGGTCATTTTAGGCATGATTTTTGATTTTCAATTTCAGCAGATTACAGGTTGGTTGCAAAAGAGCAACAGTGCATGAAGCAAAAATAAATATTTAACCAGTCCTTTTGTTTAAGAAAAGGCCATTCCAGATTGAAAAATTGCACTTATCAATGAGGATGTCAAGATTTGATTGCCCTCCCCTGTTTTTGTGGAAACATATTAATGGGTTCTTTTCACTCCGAACATGACTTAGCATGCTTATCCCTGTTGCGTTGAGTGCACCAGATGGTTTTGTGTATGAGCATAAAGAAGCTATGTTAGACTGAGCCTCTGCTTAATGGCACTATTCTGTGCACTCCACCGTTATGGCATCATATAATAATGAAGACCTGCAGTTCCTTCTGGATCTAATTAAAGGGTAGAACAAGGCCATTGGAAATAGCAACAGTGGAATCTGACTACCGCTACCGTTCTAGAGTGAAAATTGTGTTACATAACATAGTGTGTACAAAGTGTCTCTCATCTTTTTGTTTCAGCTTTTGGTGTGACAAAATCTGACAATATCAACACTCCTTTAACCAACTGAGCTCTAAGTGCTACAGTTTACAATGCTTTATGATGATCTTGCCAGCCTTTTCATGTTTCATGTTCATCTCTTTTTCTGTAGGAAAGTTAATCATAAAGGCTTTGGAACCATAAGTCTTTCTTGTAGCTCATGGAGCTGGGAGATGAGTGTAACAATGGCACAAATCAATGATTTCACAAGCATGTGCAAGATTGTCTTTTATCATATCCTCTATCGTTTTCTCCTGCCACCTAACTGCAGCAGCTCTCAGTAATGAGCTTGTCGACTGGCGATGAGGTATGAGTGTCAGAATTAAAATGACTTCTACACTTTGATCCTGGAGCCCTATATGCAGCGTGGAAATAAAATCTGCCATCTCACATTAAGAATCTCTCTTTCTGCGTTGCACTTATTCCTCGCTCTCGCATCGTGTGCTTTACAGTTCTGCAGTCTCGCCATTTTGCTTCTGTTCGCAGGTGCACAGCGAAAGTTTCACCTCAAAATCAAACGAGACCTTGACGTTCATCTTAATCTCAAGGATTCTGGAGTGCGATGATAGTGTATAATACATAAAACATCTAATCCTTTTCCTTTTCTCACTTTAGAATGAAATTTAACTTGTTGAAAGCAAACAAGAATTATTTCCATTTCTATATATTTAAAAAAAAGTTAAAGTACAAAAACAAGGTAATAGTTCATTAAATGTCCAAAGGTACTCTGCAGAGAATAAATTTTAGTTTAATTGAGTATTTATTTATTCTGAACAGTTAACAAAAATTCTGTAATTATAAAGATGTTCATAATAAACTTTTTTTTCTCAACAAACTTAGTACCATCTGACTTTATAGTATACAATCATGCAAGAGTAAAGATTTATTATCCACTATCAGGGGACAGCCAGAAGAGGATGGATTCCCTTTTGAGTCTGGTTTCTCTCAAGGTTTCTCCTCGGTGTCACCTTTGGATTCTCATTAGGGATCTACATATGGATTTCTGTAAATCTGGTTTGTGACAATCAGTGTTAAAAGCGCCCTACAAATACAATTGAATGAAGACTACTCAAGATATTAGGAAAACTGTCTAAGTAAAAGTCTAGCTTTAGGTTTTATGAACCAGTGTGTGGAATTCCTGTGTGTAAATATACTTCTTTTTTTTGAGAAAATGGATAATAAACAAAGCGTCAACAGATACCAGCAGTACCCCGTAAATAGTTAAACTTTCTGTATGATTATTAGACAGACGATAAATTGTCTAAATGACAATGTTTTTTGTAAAGCTTTCTCTGCTATTTGGAGGTAACGGGAAGAAATGCCTGAATTGCATCTGCAAAATAGAGCAAAGTTTATTGTGGGTGTAGGTAAGGTGTTTTCTTTTCATATTGTGAAGTATGAAGTTACAGGTCCACTATGTAGGATTACAGTGATCTATTATCGGAAATGAAATATAATATTCATAAGTATGTTTTCATTAGTGTATAATTGCCTAATAGCACAACTCGTTTTGTTTTCATAAGCTAAGAATGAGGCAGGTCCTATTGCCCATTTGTGCTGCTACAGTAGCCCAGAATGGACAAACTTCTAGAGAGTGCTTTCTGTATTTTGCATTTTTACAAGTGAATATGGAAGGAAACACTACAAGAAAGATGAAAAAAAAAAGAAGATGAAGGATAAAGAAGAGGAATCTGTGTTTGCTGGTGTTGGCTAAGATGTTTGGGAACCCAAATTTTGAACAATGGAGGATCATACTTATTATTTAACATGAGAAAAAGCAAGGGAGTGTGAATATAAATACTTGGAAGTACGCTACAGCACCTGATGGCCACCGTATGTTCTAATATGCACTTGTAAGGGAGGGGCATTCAGTTGGTTACAATCAACTGAATCCTAAATAATGGACCTTTTTAATATGGAACTTATAAAAAAATAAATAATAATAAAAAATAACCCTGAAAATTTACATTTCAAAGCAAACTCACTTTTGCTTGTGGTGCCTGGCTTTAAAACGTTAAACTTACATGTCCAAAGTGACAACATTGCTGCAGTTTGTGTCTTTTTGACATTTTATTATTATTTTTTATTATTACTTTGCATTTGCATAAATTGCATTTCATTAAGTGGCATATTTTTATATGCACTAAGCGGATCTGTCTAATGGATCCAAATGATTTTTTGAAACAGACACACATTCAGTTAAGTTGCTTGAGTGAAAGAGCAAGTAAACAGATTGAAGAGGACTCAAGCTGTGCTTCTGTCTAATCACAGTGAGTCACTGGTGCATTTTGGTTTCCAAAGTCTATCAGAGCTTTGGCTTCCACTGCAGTCAGGAATGAGCTGTTGTTCACACAACTCTCACTTTACTGCATATTACTTAGTTACCTGAGTGTGTGGAGGGTGACATTTAAATGCATCCTCCTCTGTCTCACATGTTTCTTATTATGCTGACATGATGATGGAGCAGGCACTTAGCAGCCTATCGCTCTCAGTGGGACGTCATGCCACTCGTACCTACTTCAGTTCCCCCTCTCTCGCTCTCTCTCTCAATCTCTCTACAGATACTACCTACCTCAGTCTGGCAATGTTGCTTGATTTGATTTGTTAATATGCTAATGACAGTGAGTCTCAGTGCTTCAGAACAAAAGGGCCCCCATCGATCCTGCCACTGCTCAGGATGGTTAATTAATGTGAGTTATTACTGCACCCATGTGCTTATCTCAGCAAATGTTGATTTTAGATGCTTAAAACTGTGATGGCAGAGACAAAGGAAGCTTAGAAAAAAACCAGACAGGCCTTTTTTGAGACAGTAGGCAGCGGTCATATAGACTCCGAATGCTTCGACCAAGCATCAGAGAAATTAATTGAAAGGGCTTTGTAGCTTAAATGAAGATGCAGATGTTTCAGATGTGGAGATAAGAGTTGTCATTGAACTTCAGTCCAACTCAGAAAAGAAATGCCTCTTTCAGCTGGTTTCTCATTTCCTGCAGTCCTCAAAATACATGCAAAGCACAATCAAACCCAATTGTACGAGGATTTAGAGCAGTTTTATTCAACCTGACCTTGGAGAATAGGAATAGCGTACTAGGGATATAACAATACAGTGTATTGTATTGTATCATATTGTTTGATAATGGGCTCTCAATTTGATGTGTTAGCATATTGAACAATATGTTGAACACACTGCCAAATGCCATATATGTAAATGTAACACACTGCATAATAAAGTAGGCAATTCATTGTAAATAAAAATAAACACTTGTATTACTTGAGGTGTAATAAACATTAAAACTTAATCGAGGCCACACTCCCTACTCTGACAAAGTAGCTTAAGCCTTATAATGAATGTAATTCTACAGGGGGTTGAAAAAACATGCATGCCGTTGTCCCTGATCTAGTACGCTAGCATACTAGAATATTAGATTACTAGCATACTAGTCACTGCTAATACCATTACATAGACAATGTAGATATAAGTATCAAGACTCTCTCTCTCTTTCTTGCTCTGTTTCAGTCTAGGTTCAAGAAAATCATTGTGGTGACTGGGCAGTTCATCAGGTGTTAGGTGGAGAATGCTGAAAAAAGGTTTGAGCGAAAGAGAGCTGTTTGACTTCTTGAGTCACTAGCAGGGTTGCCAAATCGAACTAGTTTAGATAAATAGAAAAATGGTTGAGGGTGGAGTTGGTGAAAATGGTGAGAAAAAGAAATATATATAAAAATACAACTGAGTGCTGCAGCTCGGAACAGTGACCCAAATCTAATACTGTTGTGTCCTTGGAGGGCCATGCTATTAGTGCGAAGACTACTCTGGCAGATTCAAATCATTTCATGAAGGGCATACAGATTAGCAGATGAGTTCATTCAGAGCGATAAATGCTTGAAACTCCAGGACCTGAACAGGATACAGCTGCTTTAATAGATTCCCAATGTGATTTTGATGTTTTCTTACCATCCATTTCTTTGCATTAAGCCTCCAGATTATCCCCAACCATAATACCTTTCTGGGTTAACTCCATCTTAGTGATTTCATGAAAATGCATCACCTCAGCATGGATTGCTGGTGTGAACGGCACAGAAGCTGAGCCCTTATAAGACTATTCACTGTGGACTGCAATCTAAATGAAAATCTTTGCTAGGATTGATTGAGATCAGGGCTGGAGTGCTCTCTGGGGATGCCTGGAGCCTGGTGACATCATGGCATCCAAATCAGCCAATGAACCATCTAGACTGGATCCCCTGCTATGAGCAGTATCCATTTTTGATGTAGAGGAAAGTCCGAATTGGAGGTGACATCAGCTGACATGTTTGACTTGTAGTGCAGAAACTCAGCTGACTTTTGGTTGGATGTAATGTTCGAGCTGTCACTCTGCTAGACTGTGGTTTTGGGATGCCATTGTAATGATGCCACTACTCACTGATTAGTTGGATCCTGTGTAGAAATCGATGCCCCTGTTTCTCAGTCACTGATGGCTATGCACTGCTGATGTTTAATTAATAGTAAGGGATCAAAGTGATATGCTTTGGCTAGCCTGTAGTAATATTACATTAGTGTTGCATCTTCACAACCTTTCATCTTCTCTCGTGATGCCTTTCATGACTCAGTGAAGAACATTCATGCAGGTGCTTCTCGTCATTCCTGTTCTCTCTCTTTAAACTGCCTTGCACTTTAATTAGGAGAGAGTGCAGATTTCAGCCAGGCATGGACTGACATTTGAAGACCAGGAACCATCTTTAGAGAGATGTAGTCATTTGGCACTTTCCTACTCAACAGCCTCCTACTCCTCAGATCAAATCAGAACTACTATAATAAAGTGATATGTGAAAAATGAGACATGTTTGCAATTAATTTCGGCATTCTTGGTGAAATCAGATGTGGGCAAGTTCTGGGTGCTAATTGCAAAATCAGATTTCTGTGCCTCTTCAGGTTTGAAGAGTCTCCTGGTGAAAAGTGGAGAAAACTATAATCTTGTCCTCTTCTAACAGCCACATTCACCCATTATTTAAGAAGACAATAAAAACCCTTTAGAAAGAGATTAATGGGATCCCATTAATCATTTGGCAGCATGATGACATTTTTACCATATGCTACAGGTTGCTAAATGTCCTGACTGACAAACGATCATCCATGAATATTATATTGTATCTTATTATAATCCAAAAGGACTGGAACAGCGAGGCCAATTCTTTGTTTTTGCTATACATTGAAGATATTTATGTTTTAGATCAAAAGATGAGTATTAAATGATAGACCAGAATTTCAGCTTTTTAATAACAAGTAATAGCTCTGAATGTGTGCTCTTGTTATGAGCTCTGGCTTTCACCTTTGAAGATTGCATTTATTGGTAAAAAATAAACCAACATGAAGACCAGAGAGCTGTCTATGAAAGCAAATCAAGTCATTTTGAGAAATGAGGGGAAAATCAATCAAAGCCATTTCACAAGCATTGGGCATAGACAATACAACAATTTGGAATGTTCTGAAAAAGAAAGGAAACCACTGATGTACTAATAATCAGACACTGAATAGGTCGGCCAAGATAAACAACAGCAAATTGATGACAGTAACACTGTAAGAGCTATGAAGAAAACCCCCAAAACAACGGTGACATCACCAATAACCTTCACAAGGCAGCTGTAAATCACTATCCACCGTTCAAAGAAGACTTTGAGAGCAGAAATATAGAGGCCATACCATAAGATGCAAACCACTCATCAGCAGTGTGTAAGAATCTGAAGGCCAGGTTGGAATTCACTAAGAAATGCAGAGATGAGCCACAAAAGTCCTATAACCAGGCCAAGGTGTGGAGAAAGAAAGTATCTACTCATGATCCAAAACCTACAAACTCATCAGTCTAGCACAATGGAGGTTGTCATAGTTTGGCTGTTTCTGGCATGGCCTCACTAATCTTTGCTGATGATGTAACTCATTATGGTAGCAGCAGAATGAATATAGAAGTTTATAGAATCATTCTGTCTGCAAATTTACAGAAAAATGCATCCAATCTATTTGGGAGGAACTTCATCATGCAGCAAGACAATGACCCAAAACACACTTCCTACACAACAAAGGACTTTATCAGAGGAAAAAGTGGAAGGATTTAGACTAGTCCATTAGAGCATGTATTTCTCCTACTGAAGAGGAGACTGAAGCCTGGAAAAGCACCGCAGAAGAAGAATGCAACAGTGTTGATGTCAGTGGGTTGCTGGCTAGATGAAGTTATTACAAGTATGGTATATGCAACCAATTATTATGTAGTATTATAAGGTATTATTTACGTGAATTTACTTTAAGATGATCTGTTCCTAGACTTTGGCTCAAAAAATCATGTGGTTTGGCCAATGTTGTATAGCACATCTGGATGTGAGTATGAGGAAATGAAAGCCAAAATTCTAATGTTTTGACCTCAAACCCAAATGTCTTCAGTGTTGGTCAAAAAGAACAGAATTGGCCTTGCTGTTCCAATACTTATGGATGGGACTGTATAATATAATAATTATATAAGTCACTGGGTAAAATGTACAAAACAAATGCACAAATGGAAGCCATAGTGAAACCTGCACAATCAAATTGGAGCTTCCATTCAAAGCAACATTCAAGGATTTTTTAAATGAATCTCCGTCTGCTGTGTCCGTATTGCAGGGGCTATTTTCACATACAGTCTTTTTGAATAATTTTACTGAGAAAAGAACTAGAAAACCTGTTTCCTCGAAACTCAATTTTAATGGAAGTCAAAGGACAGTTGCTGAATTCTGTCATTACACTCTAACACAATAAAGGTTTTGGAATGAGGAAATGCCTTACCCAAGCTGTTCTTACATAGCTTTATCCAGCTTCATCCATTTAGACTGGTGAAATAAATTAAAAAGTATTTCTGGTTATTTATATTTTATCTAAAGTTTTGTGCTATTGATGAACAATCTTGCCAAAACTGAGGCACTTCTTTGTCTGTATGTCTATGTTTATTATGAATAATCATACATTCATCCCTGGAAGAACAGATTTGACTGATTTAGAGCCTAATGTAGACTAGCGTTGATTGAAACATTCCTGAAAGTGCTTTACAAAAACGTATTTTGCATAAATGTTTATTGCATGCCCCAGCAACTGCTCTTAGACTTCCATTATAAGTGTTTTTTGTGTCAATGTGTTTTCTGTCTTGAAGTATTAAAAAAAATGGGAAAGTGTTCCTTTAATGGAAAGTTTTGATTGCGCAGATAGACAAAGGACTACAGTTTTTCAGTTACAGTTTTTTGGCCTTGTGAAGTTGACAGATATTCTGAATTATATTGTATATTACATTGTGTATATTATGTGTGTCCAAAACAAAAGGACTCTTTGAGACTTCAAAAGTAAGGGGAACATATTGAGACAGGCTTCCAAGGCAGCTTATGTCACAACTTTGTCAGATTACTGCTAATGCTAACCGTCCGTAAACTAAAACGTCTGTTAGGCAAGATGGAAAAAAATATTAGGGTACATGTAATGAATATTCTGTGACCATACCAACTATTTCTCACTAGAAATGAGATCTTACTTGTCTGTCCACAGCTAGTTTCTCTCTTGCTGTTGTTTTCTGTGCCTGGGTGGCTAATGCACAGGACTATGGGATATGTAGGTTATCAGCATATATATGCAGTCACCGTCTGCTTTTTTGCAAACACTTTCAAATTCAGGCATTTATGAGGTCATTCAATCATGTGGCAGCAGTGCAATGCATAAAATCATGCAGATACAGGTCAAACATCAGAATAGTGAAAAATATGATCTCAATGACTTGCTAATGGCATTCAGAAAATGCTGATCTGCTGGGATTTTCACACATGAAAATGTGTGTAGATTTTACACAAAATATTGCAAAAAACAGTCAGTGAGCGACAGTTCTCCAGGCAGAAACGCTTTGTTGATAAGGGAGGAGGAGAATAAAATTTGAATTTGAAAACAGTCAGACTGGACTGAATGGACATGAAGGCAAAGATACCTCAAATAACCACTCTTTACAACTATGCAGAGCAGAAAAGCATCTCAGCATGTTGCACAACATGTCAAACCTTGAGGTGGATGGGCTACAACAGCAGAAAACCACATCAGGTTACATTCTTGCTAGCCAAGACCTGGAATCGGAGGCTGCAGTGGACACAGGCACAGCAGAATATTGGAAATACATCAGCTGGTCTTTTTCCATCCTTCAGTGGCACAGTTTGGGTGAGCCTGTGCCTTCTGTAGCCTCAGAATCCAGCCAACTAGACAGCGTTTTTTATGTTTTGGACACATTGATAGTAAAATTAATTAGAATGTTGCATATTTCTTCATCATGTCTTCTTTGCTTTTTATTTAACAGCTTGATTTGTTTGATCTGTTCCAATTAATTAAGCCATTGTTTGCTGACATTGATTTATTTATCTGTGAATTTTAACTAGGCTCACTCAGAAAGTCTAACAAGTGTAGTGTCCTCTTTTGGAGATGCCGGTTGTTATGTAACGCTCTCTCTACAGTGTGTGTTTGTGCTCAGTATGCTGGATGGTCACCCACTCACCGCCTCGCTCTGCTTGGTTGTGTTTTCTAGGAGAAAGGCAGTGGCCGATGCGGTCTCAGAGTCACCATGGTAGGAAGGCAATTCTGTGTGGTTGAGTGTGTTTTCCCCTTTGACCTCTGACGCTAGCCTCTGTCTGTGTTTGTGGTGGCTGTGTACATCCGTGTACTCTCACCCCTCACCTTGTAGATCTGTGCCGACGCTCGATTAGATTTGTCCTGTTTTCATTCTCTTTATTTCTTTCATTAAAAGCCCAGCACTCCCTTCTGTTTGACTCACTCCCCCGTAGTGTCTCTGTTCCTCTGGACTCTTTTCTGTCTTCTGGAGTCTCTTACACAAGCTTTGGCCACCTCAGAACAGGAAGTGCTAACACCTGTGCAAGGATAAAGACAGTTTTACTGATGATGCTACTTCTTGTTAATAAAAGAAGACATCAGATAAATCTGTGCTTATCCTTGTTAACAACTCAACACAACTGTTCATCGAGAGAAGACCTCGACTCTGGGATCTACAGGAAACCTGGTATGTGTAACAATGATGTACAACAAGAAAAGAAATCATTCTATTGATGTACAGTCATTTTTTTTTGTTATTTACTTTCAGAAATATTAGACTTTTCATTATGTCATTACTGGTGTTATGTAACACATTTAGGCTGAGTGAAATTAAATAAAAACAAATGAACACTGTGTGCATGAGCTCTTCCTCTGTAGTGTGCCTTCTCACTCAGGGAGTCCACCCATGCGTTAGTGTGGGGTCAGTGTTCTTCATATTACTGCATGTCCATGATATTGCTAAATGAGGCAGTGAAGTGTTGCTCACTGTGACCTCTGGAGATGGGTTATATAGTCACTTGAAAAGGCTGTCAGCATGCATTTATCAGTGTGGGACCAAGCACTTCACAAGAAAGACCAGGCTGTTATTTACGCATCAATCTTTTTCACCTCCATTGCTTCTTGCCTCAGGTTTACCATGATTGCCAAAGTATTAGTGAACACATTCGCAAATGGTTAGAAAATGTGTCCGTGGCTTATTACTCAATTTTCACCTGTTTCAGCAACAATCTAACCATTAAGGTACTGGAGGAATTCCTTAGATCTTTTTTTTCACCCCTTTTGGACTGAATTTTAGTCAGTTCCCACCTACTAGCTAGATCTTCCCTATCACAAAGCGGCTTCTGAGACACTTGAAAGCAACCACCAAACTACTTCTCATGCAATGTCACAGGGCAGCTGAACACTCGGGGGAAAGCATGAACCACTTTCGCATTCATAAATCAAAATTGTAATCTTATTTTGTCTTTCTCAAGGAACTTCAGAACTATTTCCAGTTTATGTTACTCTATCTGAAAGCAAAATAAAATAAAAAAAGCTGCAAGGCTTGGCCATTTTGCAAGAATTTGTGATTTTGATCACCCAGCAATTCCTACCCAGCAGCCAGCTCTCCCCTGTCATGGTACAGCTACCAACCAGGGTAATACACATTTTCTTTAGGACACATGAAGCCAGGTAACTGGATCTTTTTCAACTGTTGCTCATACTGTGTCACACTGCAGTGTAACAGACTCAGAGGACAGCGCTATTTGCCCTCTTCTGCATACGTTCATGAGCTTACAGGAGTCCACAATTGTCAGGAAACGCTGTGATACACAGGGGAGAGAGAATATACCCCTCCCAGCCAGCGATCACTAACAGTTTTGCTCCCTTCACTTCCTGTAGCATTGTTGCAATTCAGATCAATACAGAAATGGTTAAAGAAACACAAAATCAGTGTTTTGACATGACAATCTCAGTCTCTGGATTTGAGCCCTGCTGAAAACCCAATAATTCTAGAGGATTCTGTATTTACTTTTAATTCATCCTTTTTCCCATCTTCTATATACATGAGCCTGGAGCTGCCCATCTTGATTGACGGGAGTGAGAGTAAAGCCAGCCTCCCACACACAGACACACAGCGGAGCTAATTATGCTGCCTTGGATCCCAAGCCACAGATTGCTGTGCCATCATCAGCATTCAATCTCCCACCCTCCTGACCATAGGGTGAATGTTTTATTGTTACGCCACTCAGGAGCCCTTCTTTTTTTCTGATTCCTGATGATTCCTGGCCAAACCATTGCGTTTACTCCAAATCTGCATGCTGGACCATTATGGCATTTAACATTTTGCAAGTAAATGTTAATTCTTTTTGTCACTCGCTAAATGCCAACTCCCATCGGTTTCCTGGCCCCTCCATCCATCAGAGCAGCAAGAGAAGGGCAAGCCCACTGCATTTGCCCTGTCAACATGCCCACTGGGGCCAGAGCCCGCACCTCACCTGGCCCTGCCCCGGATATCACATGACACTGGTAATTAAATGGATCAGAAATGTATTTTGCATGGTGGAAGGGGAGAAAAAATGAAAAAGGTTACGTTTGTAAAAGGATGTATGAGGACTTCTAGGTCTGGTCTCTCTTGCACATGTCTCACTGATGTCCATTCCACCAAACCTCAATATCCTGCGCACCAGCCACTTTTTCAAACTCGTGTTTCATTAAAGGTCAACCAGCTATTTTATTCATGGTATTTTTAAACCATCCCGAGAGCCTAAGTCATTACGTTTGGTGAAAGAAAAACTGTCATCTTTAATCAGACACAGAGTAAGAAAGGAACGTTTCCTGATTTAAGGTAGTTGGCATGTTGTGGTTATTAAGGAGGCAATTTGTGTGTTTCAGTCGCTTCTAAACAATGCTGGCCTGGCCTGAGGGTGATCTGGCGAGAGGAGAGGGGGAGCTTTGCAACACTGGAGGCTACACAGCTGTTCATGCAAATGTTCTTTTATGACCTTGTTTATTTTCTTCCTCTTAAATTTTGTGTAATCTTTTTTCTATGACCCAGGTCATCCCATTCAGATAAGAAAAGAATCACGGGTTTACGTTCACTATTAAGGTTGCTTATAAAATGAATCTTTGTTGATTTGTTTTCAGGCCATTGCTTACGCAAATCCTAGACATGTCTTCATATATGTTTTTGAAAGTATTTTTTATTTTCATTCGACTGAATTTGTGTTCTATGGCAAAATATTGGACGAAGCCTCCCCGCAAAAAACAAATCCTTGGACAGAAATGCTAAATGCGATACAGCAAGGACCTTTCATAACATGAAAATAATTTGCTTTGCAAAAGAATCATGTACCCCATTATTTTTGCTGTAATACAGCCTACATTTGTCACTTTTTGTGATGCCGATACAGTTTTTCTCATGTGAATATGCAACAGAAATGTCAGAATACTGAATCACTGGTGTACCATCTGGATATGATTATGCGGACTGGCAGGAGTGTTGTTGTCAGGATGTATTAGGTGTGAAGCAGGAATGCGCGCGATGTGAAGATTCATTCGCCCGTAGGCGCTGGGATCAGTGATTGCTGCTCCCTATACTGTTTTTGTTTTGAAAGGCCAAACCCATCAACAACGTAGGCTGTACATGATTCACAACAAAGTAGACCTCGTGGCGAAACAAGAGAGCATTAACGCTGCGAGTTCAGCACAGCTCCTGCGACTCAACCATCCTGCATTCAACATCTCTCTGAATCTCTCAGCTCAAGGCGGTGGGTCAAAACTTTCCCAGATTCAGCAAGGTTGAGTCTTTCGCCCCTAATGACGCCTAAAGTTTTGTTCTCCTTTCTCCAAGGAGCCTGAATGAAACAAACTGAAACTTTACCCGCCGCCTACTTACATGAATAGCCTTAAAGGCAAAATGGGAAGCATCTCCATAACAAAAGACAACAGTGTGCCCCTGTGCCTCCAATTAATTTTCGCATTCTTGAGCTTGCCAGGCAGGAAAAGAAAAGAATTGTAAAAGGCAGACACTTCTGGAGTAGTTTAAGTTATTATTAATAACTTTCCGCCCCCTTTCCCGGATGTCCCCTGTTGCCTGGAAGCTTTTTTTGAGTCAAGAGTATGACAGAGTGACAGGTCACTGTAACGGACCTTGGGCTGTAGCTAGGTTTTAGCTCTCCACTTTACCCCTCTGAAAAGCGGCTAATTGGTCCCAAGATTAAAGCGAGATCACTCAACTGGACCGTGCTTGGTATTAATTAGGCTTCACAACGAAGCTAGTTTATGTCTGTCTGTGCTGCAGTACACACACTTGCTCTGATATGTGACTTAATTTGATAGTGCACTGGCCTCTTAAATCGTCTTTAACTTTTTCACTTGAACTTGAACACTTTTAATTTAGCAGATGTTGTAGAAGCAGACTCACTGCTGAGGTATATCCACAGTGTGTTTATTCAGGAATCAGGCTTCTCACACTCTCAGCAAGGATTTCTTTTTTTTTTTTTTTTAACTCAGCTTATCAGTGTTGAAAAAGCTACTTTGTCAAGCTAAAAGCTACTCATGATTTATAGTAGTTAAGCTACAGCTGAACTACTCTTTACTTAAAGGAGCTATCTGCAGTTATAAAAGTAGAAAAAGTAAAAAAAAAAAAAAAAAAAAAAGCAGAACAAAGAAAAGTTAAAAAAACTTTCTACATTAAAGCTACTTTATTTTTTCCTTCCTGAATCTATTTTGTCAAACTGAGGAAAAGCATCTGTGACGTATTCATTTGTGCAGCTAATTTATTGCACAAAATAAGATGTACATGCTTTGTGCTGGCAGTGCTATAACACAGATTTCACTTTTATCTTTGCTAACCACTCTTACATACATTTAATTGCTTAACTGTAAAACAACAGTTATCAACAAAGAAAGAGATATAGACAGCACATGCTCTTAGTTCTGTTTGCATCTGGAAATAAGTAGCTTGCCAGTTATCATTAATGAGTATATAATAATCCATATAACATTGAATTAAATAGCTGTGTTTGGCCGTTTGCTACAATATGAATGCTTGTCATTATTGCTTATTTCATGCTGGCTGATGCTAACTATTAGGCTAAATCATATCCAAGGTCAGCTGTTATGCTTAGTTGAAACAGCTTCTCAATCACAACAGAAAATACTCGATATGTAATGCGGTCACTCCTCATCAGACTCCTAACTTAACCAGCTACGTAATCAACTACAATAAAGAAAAAGAAGCTACCTGCATTTATGTGACCTTAAATTGGTGCTTTAATTTTTCAACAGTTGATTTTTCATTTCCAATTTCATTTCCGTGTAGCTTACAAACAAATACAGTGCATCCGGAAAGTATTCACAGCGCATCACCTTTTCCACATTTTGTTATGTTACAGCCTTATTCCAAAACGGATTAAATTCATTTTTTTCCTCAGAATTGTACACACAACACCCCATAATGACAATGTGAAAAAAGTTTATTTGAGGTTTTTGCAAATTTATTAAAAATAATAAAACCGAGAAAGCACCTGTACATAAGTATTCACAGCCTTTGCTCAATACTTTGTCGATGCACCTTTGGCAGCAATTACAGCCTCAAGTCTTTT
>JAQQZR010000006.1:5944571-5990480 GCA_030068235.1 Notoglanidium macrostoma | reverse complement strand
CTCAGTGACCTAGAGACTCTTCCTCTCTCACTCTCATAAGTATATAGAAGAAATAAGAGATGTACCAGAAATATAATCAATAACAGGATGGTGTGGTGCGTTATGAATTAATTTGCTATAACAGCACACTGTCAAGTGTTTTATTCCGCTTATTTCACAGCAATTTTTATGTAGTAAAAAATTATAAATTGTTTCTAGTTACATTTAATCTTGTGTAACGTGCGCGAAACAAGTTAGATCTGGTTATCGCTGATGTTAAACAGTCGCTGCCTCACCAGCCTATTTTGTCTTTGTCTTGAAGTCTATGCTGCATGCCATGTTAGTAAGAAAGCACAGGACTCTTCCATGGCTAAAAACTTCAAGGACAGTTTTACCTCTGACTGCTACAAAGCACTGAAACTGGAGACTCCTTCCATACCTATTTGATAAAGTGCTAAAATATGCTTTGTGATTATATTGACTTATGTGACGATACAAGTCTCCGTGAATAAATACTCTAGCAGCCGTGCTTCTATACGGACTAGAAAAACAATCACCTGGTCTTTTTCTAGTCTTCAACTATCCAGTTTGGACATCCAGAGTCTGTACCTAGGACAGCATCAGATTCTTGTTCTTGGATGACAGGAGTGGAACATGATGCTATTGTAGCCCGTCCACCTCAAGGTTTGATGTGTTATGTGCTCTGAGATGCTCTTCAGCTCACCACGGTCGTACAGAGTGATTATATGAGTTACTATAGACTTCCTGTCAGCTCAGACCAGTCTGATCCTTCTCTTCTGATCTCTCTTTTCAAGATGATGTTTCAGCCTTCAGACCCTGTGCTTACAGGGTGTTTTTTTTTGTTTTTCACACCATTATGTAAACTGTTGTGTGTGAAAATCCCAAAAGATAACCAGTTTCTGAAAGACTCCAACCAGCACATCCAACAACGATTAAAAACACAGAGATCAGACGTATTCTTCATTCTGATATTGGATGTGAACATTAACTGAAGCTCTTGATCTCAATCTGAATGATTTTATGCGTTGCTCTGATTTGCTGATTAGATAACTGACTGACTGAGCAGGTGTACAGGTGTTCCTAATAAAGTAGACAGTGAGTGTGTACTGTACTGTTTATACATATAGTCTACATATAATATTTTATACTGAATAAAATGATACAGCATGCAATGATTTATAGGACTGATTTCAACATTAATAAATCATATAAAGTCCATCCATGTTGGCCATACATTAGCCCCATAAACATGCACTCGGTGAGAACCTGGTGGAGGTTTCATAACCTCTGACTGTTCCACTATTTACCAGGACCAGCTGTTTAAAATCCTGCTGCAGTAGTAGGAGACATCCTGAAAGCAGTTACTTCTAACAAATCAACCACTGATATATTATAATACTATTAGTGCAGAGGCTGCAACAGGGATGTTAGTGCAATACTCATTATTATTCACATGTATTATTAAAATGTATATACATGTTCGCTTTGGGTAGCTCTGGAATATCCTGTCTAAACAAATTGTAAGAATTCCTAGTTAAGCCATTACAAGTTCTGTTATGCGTTCCTACATATATCTCACCTATATGCTCATCAAATGCTTAGCAGTGTCTTGGATGATTGCAGGCATGAATGAATGATGAAATTATACTCAGGTACCAGTCTGAGATCATACACCCCATTCTCATAACATCCAGATTTCCCAGAGCTTAAAAGTGAGTCGAGATCTTGTGAAGTTATCCCTTTATTTTTGTCCCTAACAAAATATACTCATAGGACTCATAACTGTTCTTCTAAAATAACAGCTTAGACCCCTGATAGGACATGCCAACCCTGAGGAGTTAAATTTCCCACTAGGAAATTTTCCCACTTAGAAACTTGACAACTCGGAAACACTGATTTCTGTTTCCTAGCACATGACTGCATTTGCTTGTAACATCTGTTGTGTTAAACGCGTTAAAATGTGGAATATATTCCCTCATGTGTTTATTCACCTTTTCCTGAGAATGTCTTTTGAAGCTAAATTTAGCATGCGCATACACAACCTGCTATTTTGGAAAATAATAACACGGCTGCACTATGTAGATATCAGTCAGACCTATACCGAGGTGATGAGTCATTGCTGATTGAGTGGAGAACGAGCTCCATTTCTCCCAAAGAACTATTAAAAAAAAAAAAAAAAAAAAATGCATTCCTCTCTCACATGCACACATCATAGAGTACAAAACATTCGTCCAATAGAAACAACCAACCGAAATAGGTTTTGGTCTATTTTGGTCAGCCGCAGGTTTTATTTTTAGAAAAAAAAAATAAGTGGTATTGGATTGCAAAGTGATCGGGTCACGCCATGTGCTTTCTCTCCAGTTTATGATTCATCGGAAGTATGTGATGACGTTACGTGTGTTTGCTGTTCTGTTCGGGACGGGAACTGACATTTTGTTCCTTGTGAGTGCAATCAGTTTGCATAATTTATGTTTAAATACTGAATCCTGAACATGTCAGGTCATGAAGTCATTGCACATTCACAGCCATATCACTATTTGTCAAGCGTTTCTTTTCATAGGGGAAAAGTAAACATAGTAAAAGGAAAAGGAAAATGAAGACCTCTTGAAAGAAAGTCCACAAAGCTGACTATCAGAGGGAATATAATCTCATTTCAGAATCACAGGCTCTAAAAAGAAAGTCTGCTACACCGGCTGCGTACAACAATTGATTCATTTACCACAGTTTCCCCTCGCCATATTAACAATGCTACCAAAAAAAAAGTAAATTCAGGTTTACCACACATTTACCACAGTCATACTAGTGTATATCAGAGAAAAGTAGACTTACAGTTTACATTTCATATATAAGTTCACTTCATATACAAGTTCGCCGCAAAGAAAAGTACACTAAGTGTTAAGTACACTTAGAGTAAACATTAAATATACTAGATTGTATGAGTATACTTTGCAAATGAAAATGCAAAGCATTAAGCTTTTAATGGTCTCAGTTGCAAATAAATGGCCAAGAAATTAGCAAGGATGAAACAAATAGATAAAGTAACTCAGTATGGCATAGTTTTTCCCTTTGATTTCCTTAAATGCTTTAGTCTTGTGAGTGAACCAGCAGACTGCTTTTTACAGAAGGAATTGTTTTACAGAAAGAACCCTAACCCTAAATCAGTGTTGGTCACGGTCAATGCTAATGGCTTCAAACAGCAGATATTTTAGAAAATTTTGAACACCCAGACATGGTAATTTGAATTTTATATCCAACTTTTAAATCTTTTCATGATTTATCTTAGCGTGCAAGAAGACTATAGAAGTAAATTATCCCTGTTTCCAGCATTTTCCAGCAATTTTGGGTTTGGGCAATTTTTTTTTTTTTTTTTTTTTGTCTAGGAGTGTACACTAAGTTTACCGTTAAATGTACTTACAAACAAGGTTATAAAACATATTTAAAAATATTTAAATAATTAGCTTCTCATGTTGATTTTATTTTTCTGTTAATAGACTCCTGAATGTGTCTTCTACACTTTTCTTCTGTCCAAAAGGTGACACATTAGAATCAGCCATCTGCTTAGGTCAGCTCTGTTTCAAAACCAACCCTAAAAACTAAAATGACTTCTTTCCTGCTCACTTGTGTAGTAGCAATAACAATGGTGAGTAGTACTTCCTACTTCCTGGCAGCTCCAACCAGTCATTGGCCATTCTCATCCTCTCAACAAGGTGTTTCTGCCCAGAGAATTCCCGCTCACTGGAGAGTCTTTGTTTTTCATGCATTTCGGCATTGTGTAAACTCTAGAGAGTGCTGTGTGAAATCACAGGAGAGCAGCAGTTGTGTGAAATACTCAAACCAGCCCTTCTGGCATCAGCAATCATGCCACCGTGACCATTTTGGTGTTTGATGTGAATGCTAACTGAAGCTGGGGTTACACTGCTTCCACCTGATTGGATGATTGGATAATTGCATGAATGTGCTGATGTTCTTATTAAAGTGTCCAGTGAGTGTGTGTACTTAATGCACCTATAGCACACTTTCCATATAAAAAGTACAATAGATTTTATTAAGGAACTCAACTTGATAAAGTCTTTACCAAATGTTAAACGCTCTTTCTATGATAAAAAGGTAACGTGAGAAGGACATAGGTTCCCTGTAGAACAAGATGTTCTTAAATGGACTATTTGTTCGTGTATTACTATTAATGTTTAAGATCTTGAGTGGATGTTATTGCATAGACAATGGTGTATACTTACAGTAAATAAGCATGGCTCAAAGAATAGAAAAATCGGGGGAAAAAAGTAAAAAAAAAAAAAAAAAAAAGGGATATGAATGGATACGAAGAGCAAATATAAAACAGTCTCATTATACTCGTAAAGGTTGGATGAAAGAAACCACTGAAAGATAAAGATTCTTTGCAGGTCTGTTCCATAAACTGTGATTGTTGACAGTCCCCATGTTGAATAGCAACACTCGCAAAAAAGGTTTTCTCTCAAGTATTAAATGGTTTATACATGTAACCTTTAAGGGTTAATGCAGAGGCACAAACTGAAGAACCATCAAGTACAATTTTTTATTGTATTTTTGAAACTGCCTTTTAAGCCGACATAATTGTCCAGGTTTGAATAAGGTTCTTTGTTAAACCTTTTGCGTTATCAGTAAGCTTTAAAATGTAAAGCTTCCTAAAGGGAACCTTTAGTGAACCTGTTCCCTCTATTGTATAGTTTCTTTAAAGGTTTCCTCAAAAAGCATACTGAAAAACAATATTTTGGCTATTTCAATTTAATGTTTTTTGTTTAGTTCTGTTTTGTTTTGTGTGTATTGTTTTTTTGTTTAGTTTTACTTTGCTGTGTATTGACTGTTTTGTTTTTTGCTTTGTTTTGTATTTTGTTTTATGATTTTGTGTATTGTTTGCTTCGTTTTGCTTTGTTTTGTTTTGTGTTGTGTTTTGACCAAAACAAAAATTCAGGGTGGAAATTCCATTGATTTTATGAGTAGTCTTTTAATGTCTTTAACAAAAATTGTGTGTGCTGGACTATGAAGATAATCTGTAATTTCATCCAGTTATCTAAATAATCTAAATAAAATTAGAATTAAAGTTAAAAAAGTTTATATGTATCTGATCATGTAACTGAAATACATACTGAAACAAATCTATAGACCAAAGTTTTAAAATCGGAACGAGCGTTAGGGTTAATGCAAAGCAGCTGCATGTGTAACAGAGTTGATAGCAGCACAGTGGCGTCTCTGTGTGTGTGTGTGTGTGTGTGTGTGTGCGCTATTGCTCTTCCAATCTCAGTCACAGACACAATCCTATTTAGTATGGTCTTGTGAGTTTTACTTCATTGCCTGTTATTGGATTTGTGTTAGAGCTTCATCCACAAATCCTAAGTGAATGTCAGAATCTATACTTTTCCTAATTTGTTGAACAAAGCACCGTTCATGCTGGTATGCGTCAAATCTTCGGTTACTTCATTGTTTATTTACATACACTGAGTGATTGCATTTGCTACACAGCTAATAGTACGTTTAACTGCATAAACAAGCTCTTTCAAGACGTTTGGTTTCAGTCAAGTCCTAACAAATGCTTTTCTTCTATTAATAAACACCATTATTTCATGTAATGTGAACAAGACCTGCAGCACGAAGCATGTCGTAAGGCATTTTACAACGATGATTTGATTATTTTGTGATTAGGAGTGGATTATTTATGTTCATGGTGATCCCTGTCCTGTATCACATGAAAGAAATATTGGAAATTGATAGAAATGTTGCTGACTTTGGAAATACAACAGAAAATAATTAACTTTTTTCTACATGATCTTAATAGTGAGCTAAGAGAGCTGACCAGCAACAACTGCAGCTTTATTAGCATCTGTATATGTGTTCAGATTTAAACCTGAAGTGGGCGTGGTCTAAATGTAATTCAACATGAACCCCCAGAAACACTGATAAACTTTGGAACATCCTTGAAGTAGGAATGCCAGCACTGTCAGCATGGTCTGTGAATTTAAGCTCTGACAGGTTCTCAACGTCAGCTACATTACGTTACATAACGTACCCTTTTTTTTTTTTTTTTAATTACGTCTTAATACCTGGCATCAGTATTTTCCAAAATGCTTATTTGGTTGTATTTCATAAAATATAAACAAACTAGCAGCCTAAGTTAAACCAGCATGACCTTGACCAGGCAGCTTAAAAATATATATATAAAAGAAAGAAAGAAAGAAAAAAATAAACAAACTCTGCCTCCTCCTCCTATTCATATCTGTATTTGCGTTCATTTAGAAAACGCATTATCTGTTCAGTATGAATAATGTTTTCATATTTGGCTACGCCCCTAGTATGAATACAGTCATATATTTACTCAGGCTGACGGCTGGTGGGGTGTCTTAAATGAGAAAGAGGGTGAGAATGTTACTCAGAACAGAACACGGACATTATATACAGCGCCAAAGTTAAACATGTAATACATTAGAGAAATAGAGGGCTACCCGAATGAGTCACGTTTTATAATCAGCCTCATTCCAGAGCTAAATATAAAAGCATACAAGCTCTTAGAGTGGTCTGTGTGTGAAACAGCAGGCCTGAGGAATGCAAAGTGTCACTTCAGCGCTGACTAGAAGAGCAGAAGAGCAGCATATGTGTGAGCTGCATGCAGCACATGCAAGCTTGTTTGTTGCTCTATCTCTATTTCGCAGAGTCTCCAGTGGCTTCGCGGATCCTCCGGGGGCTTCGTGTCTTTGAGTTATTGCCCATAAATTCCTGCGAGTTGAAGTAACAATATTGTTTTGTCTCCGATTTCAGTGAAAATCAGAATAAGGCTGAGAAAGGTCTAGTCCGGGGTGAATATCACTGAAAATATAGCCTTTAGGTTGAGAAGGAGCTATTTTGGGAAGAGGATTCATCTTTACTTTTAACTTGAATGACCTGGTTGTTCTGACTAAACAAAATGAACGCAACAGCGATGGAGAGGATCTTTATGAGGCGACGGGTCATTTAGATTCAAAGTGCTGATGACGTCGGCACTGAATGTGGAGCCGAGTCCTCTTTCATCTTCAGTGAGGAGATGCAAAGCAGGGTTTTGTCGACCGCGTGCACAAGTCACACTGATAAAAATGGATGTTAATGCAAACTTGATGAAATAGTCCTAAAATCAGTCCAAAGTGGTTCAGACACGAACAGTTTATTATACATACGTGCCACACTACTATTCAGCACATACAGTGGCCTCCAGGTGATCATAGTGTGCTTACAATACTTACATTCACACACCCTTGTTTTTTTTCCTGTGCTAAATAAGAAGTATGATGCTGCATTTTACAAAATTTGGGTTCTCAAACTTGTTAGCCAGCACCAACAAACACTGATTCCTCTTATTTCTTCTTCCTTGTCATCATTTCTTTTTCTTTGTCATCCTTCTGGTGCTTCCTTCTGGATTCACGCTGCAGCTCGTAGAAAACTTGCAACACGCAAAGCGCTTTCTAGACGTTTGTCCCTTCTGGGCTACTGTAGCGGCGCAACATGGCGGCTCTGTAGGGGTGGACGTGCTCCCTATGTAGATATAAAGGGCTCATTCTAAGCTTACGAAAAAACACAACGATTCATAGTTGCAGGTCATTATTCACTAATGAAACTGTAATTATGAATACTATATGCCATTTCTGCTAATAGAGCCCCCTAAATCCTACATGGTGGACCTTTAACTAAATGCACTTTTGTCACTTTGGAATAACGTATCATGCTAAAGCCAAACCAAGTTTTATATTTCATGATCTTGTAATTAAAGGGTAACTAGTCTGACATTTTGTTTAAAAAAATACTATAAATAAAATGTCAACCAAGACAGTCCTACAACATCCAGAGCCTTTAGGAACTCAGGGCGTATCTCATCCACCCCCGGGGCCCTGCCACCGAGGAGTTTTTTGACCACCTCGGTGACCTCGGTCACAGAGATGGAGGAGCCCACCTCCGAGTCCACAGGCTCTGCTTCCTCATTGGAAGACATGCTAATGGGATGGAGGAGGTCTTCGAAGTACTCCCCCCACCGACCCAAGTCGAGGTCAGCAGCGCACCATCCCCACCATATACTACGCTGACACTGCACTGCTTACCTGAGAACTGACGCCTGATGGTGGACCAGAATCTCCTCGAAGCTGTCCAAAAGTCGTTCTCCATGGCCTCCCCAAACTCCTCCCACGCCCGAGTTTTTGCCTCAGCAACCACCGAAGCCGCATTCCGCTTGGCCTGCCGGTACTGATTAGCTGCCTCCAAAGTCCGATAGGACAAAAGGGTCCTGTAGGACTCCTTCAGGTTGACGGCATCTCTCACCGCCGGTGTCAACCAACGGGTTCGAGGTGCCACTACAGGCACCGACCACCTTACGACCACAGCTCCGGTTAGCCGCCTCAACAATAGAGGCACGGAACATGGTCCATTTAGACTCAATGTCCCCCACCTCCCTCGGGACGTGGTCGAAGTTCTGCCGGAGGTGGGAGTTAAAGCTACTTCTGACAGGGGACCCAGATGTTCCCAGCAGACCCTCACAACGCGTTTGGGCCTACCAGGCCTAACCAGCATCCTCCCCCACCATCGAAGCTTACTCACCACCAGGTGGTGATCAGCTGACAGCTCCACCCCTCTCTTCACCCGAGTGTCCAAGACATAAGGCTGCAAGTCCGATGACACGACCACAAAGTCAATCATTGAACTGAGGTGTCCTGGTGCCAAGTGCACATATGAACACCGCCCTGAGTTCCTAAAAGCTCTGGATGTTGTAGGAATGTCTTGATTGGCACACCTCTGCAACATCACATGGACATCAGGGACAGTGCCAGACCGGGGTGGTAGTCCCCCTATTTAAGAAGGGGGACTGGAGGGTGTGTTCCAACTACAGAGGGATCACACTCCTCAGCCTCCCTGGAAAAGTCTATTCGGGGGTCTTGGAGAGGAGGGTCCATCAGATAGTCAAATCTCGGATTCAGGAGGAACAGTGTGGTTTTCACCCTGGTCATGGAACAGTGGACCAGCTCTATACCCTTAGCAAGGTCCTGGAGGGTGGGAGTTCAACCAACCAGTCTACATGTGTTTTGTGAACCTGGAAAAGGCGTTCGACCATGTCCCTCGGTGGACCCTGTGGGGGGCACTCAGAGAGTATCGGTAACGGACCCCCTGATAAGGGCTGCCCGGTCCCTGTACGACCGGTGTCAGAGCTTGGTCCGCATTGCCGGCAGTAAGTCGAACCCGTTTCCAGTGAGAGTTGGACTCCATCAGGGCTGCCCTCCAAATCCGAGACCATGATCCTCAGCCGGAAAAGGGTGGCGTGCCCTCTCAGGGTTGGGGGTGAGATTCTGCCCCAAGTGGAGGAGTTTAAGTATCTCGGGGTCTTGTTCACAAGTGAGGGAAGAAGGGAGCGCGAGATCGACAAGCGGATCGGTGCAGCGTCTGCAATGATGAGGGCTCTACATCGGTCTGTTGTGGTGAAAAAGAAGCTGAGCCATAAGGCAAAGCTCTCAATTTACCAGTCGATCTATGTTCCTAGCCTCACCTAGGGTCATGAGCTATGGATAGTGACCGAAAGAACGAGATCGCGAATACAAGCGGCTGAAATGAGTTTCCTCTGCATGGTGTCTGGGCTTTCCCTTAAAGATAGGGTGAGAAGCTCAGTCATCCGTGAGGGGCTCAGAGTAGAGACACTGTTCCTCTGCATCGAGAGGAGTCAGATGAGGTGGCTAGGGCATTTGATTAGTATGCCTCCTGGACGCCTCCCTGGTGAGGTGTTCCGGGGACGTCTAACCGGGAGGAGGCCCCGGGGAATACCCAGGACATGCTGGAGGGACTATGTCTAGGCCTGGGAAAGCCTCGGGATTCCCCCGGAAGAGCTAGAAGAAGTGGCCGGGGAGAGGGAAGTCTGGGTCTCTTCACTTAAGCTGCTGCCCCTGTGACCCGATCTCGGATAAGCGGAAGAGGATGGATGGATAAAATATGCGAGACATTTTACACCAAAGTATTGATTTTTCTTTGTGACATTCTTTCTTCGCTTGAAGTCTGCTTAGATTGGCTCCAGCTTCCCCCGCGACCCAGATGGATAAAGCAGTATAGATAATGGATGGATGGCTGGATGGACAGACATCCTTTCTCCTTAATTACAATTATTGAAAAACAAATTGTATAGTTTTGATACAGGGGCATCTTTAATATGAATGGTCAGATAAAGCTTCTAATTCTGATATAAAAATAATCAATTAGTGACAATAAGTAAAAAAAAAAAAAAAATGTAAAAGCATAAAAAATTATATATTTTTTGTTTTTATATTATTACTCATATTCTGATTGGTCAGAAGGTGTTGATTAATTTTCTACAACAGCGAACTCAGGAGTTTGACTAGTTCTAGCTGCTAGGTTTGTATTAATATGCTTGTTCTAATACGTTATCATTTCTATAGTAACAAATAACACTGGGACTTGTATAGTAGATGATCCCTATAAACAGATTTTAAAAATGTATAATTGTTGATATGTAAAGGGGATTTTTTAAATGAATCTGCAGTGTCAGGAAAACAGTCAGATATAAATCAAACTTTCAGGACAGAAGGCTTCATCGTTCCTCAATAATCTCAATTTGGCAAGCTGCATATTTTCTCTCATTTACTTCAAATAAAATCAAAAAGAGACTCTGGTGAGGGAATGACTTAATAGCTGATATACTTAAATGATAACAGGAACTCGGTTTGCAGGTGTTCTATAAATGGCTGAAAACTCGGACAATCATTCTTACTAAATAAAAATATTTCCGATTTGGCAAATTGCTGCAGTATGATCAAAATAACACACTTCAGAACATGCTATTATAGGAAAAATAATCAACTTCAGGGTGGTAACAGTAAGCCTGCTTTGCTTCAGCGCACATCACACCACCTTATCTTTCATTATTTTCCTATAACAGCATGTCTCATTGTGTTTTATTTCTTAAAAATGCTATGTGACAGTGTTTTATTTTTTGTTTGTACTGAGCTCTAATTAAGTTAAGGTCAGGTCAGAAATGTAGAATTGCAGTCTATCACTGTGAGCTGTGTTCGAGATCCCTGAGAATGAATGAATAAATACAAAAAAGATCATTATTTTATTTATTTAAATACAGAATAAAGGCAGGGTACTTTTGACAGGCTGTGGTATGTCTGCTACTAGATAAAGTATATGCTTAATCTGGATTGGGCATCATCTATAAATCTCAACTGAAGAATAAATGCTGATGTACAATAAATATTAATATAATGTCATGTACTTTTTGTTCGTTCTTCAGCAAAAGATGCCTGCTAACAGTTTTGACAGCTATAAAACGAATGTCACTTTACCACTTCCCTTTGCATACTGTCAAACATTTCCTCTTTATCATACACGCTAAACGCAACACACACACACACCCACACCGCACACACACACTACATGCATGTGTGCTCGTACACCAGTAGGGCAGCTGAGATAAGGAAGCACACGGTGGACCTTTCTTGCCTGCGAACTTCCACTTGTAAGTTGAATGCTATGGTTTATTTACCCATTTCAAGTTCAGTATCATCATGCTATTTTTTTATTTATTTATTTTTTATTCTATTTGAAATGCTCCAGTCTGTGGTAATGATGTATAGCTCTGCTTCACACACCATGACAAATATGACATACTGATGAAGCAAGGTTTCACTTATGCAGATGCAGACTCGCTGGCAAAACATCTGCATTCCCATGCTGCACTTTAATCTGCAGTAAAATAACAGGCTTTATTATTTTACCTCACGCAAAGTGCACACTGGTGCAAGAATCAATCTTGAAGCTCCTAAAACCAAGTTTTCTTTTTTGCTATCTCTACAGAAATGAATCTTTGTCCAATTTCACCTAATGATGAAGGATTTGTGATGACATGGCAGTAGTCCTAAGACAGTTGAAGTGTCAGAGAGTTTGTGGAGAACTGGGAATCTTAAGACCACTAAAAAACACAGGCAGGAGAAGGAAAACCTAATCACATCAACTCTAGACCGCGTTCTCGCTCTAAGCTGAAGAGCAACACACACCGAGCTGCAGTGTGAGCGTCCGTCCGCAAAGCAATGACCCGCAGTGCAAGCAGGTTTCGCTGAAGTTTCCCAGGTATGACAACTACATCATCTTTTTCTATTGCTACTTCAATAGAATACAGCTACTTCGTGTGCTGAGGTTTCAAAAATATTTATCACATCCATGAAGTTGATTACTGTCCTATAACAAGACATCCCCACGTCTTTGATTCCTCTTATGCCACAGCAATTTTGTCATGGCTAACAAGTTTTATTTATTAGAGAATGAGATCATTTCTATTCATTTATAGTTACCAGAAATCAAGGAAATTTCTTGAAACAAGTTAGTTCCTGTTGTCAGATTATACACTGCCTGTCCAAAAAAAGGTCACCACTTGGATTTAAGAAAGCAAACAGGTAAGAGCCTCCTGCTGGATAATTACTGCATGGATGATTATGTTTCAGCTGGCAACAAGTTATTTAACCCTAACTGATGCAGTGAGCAGCTTCTCATTTCTTAAACAACCGTGTCGGAAGACACATCCTGTGGTCGTGGAAAAGATTATTGGCATGCATCAATCAAAGAAAACATCTAAGGAGATTGCTGAAACTAATAAAATTGGGTTAAGGACTGTCCAACGCATTATTAAAAACTGGAAGGAGAGTGGGGAACATCATCTTCGCGGAAGAAATGTGGTTGGAAAAAAATCCTGAATGATCGTGAACGGCGATCACTGAAACGTTTGCTGAATTCATATCGTAAAAAATCAACAGCTGAACTCACGGCTATGTTCAGTAGTGACAGTAAGACCATTTCCACACGCACAATGCGAAGGGAACTCAAGGGATTGTGACTAAACAGCTGTGTAGCCTTAAGAAACCACTGATCAGTGAGGCTAATCGGAAAAATATTTGCTAGGGGGCATAAAGATTGGACTCTGGAGCAATGGAAGGTCATGTGGTGTGATGAGAGTTCCAGAGTGATGGGCGCATCAGGGTAAGAAGAGAGGCGCATGAAGTGATGCAGCCATCATGCCTAGTGCCTAGCGTAAGCCTGTGCGGGCAGTGCTATGATCTGGAGTTGCTGCAGTTGGTCAGGTCGAGGTTCAGCAACATTATGTGCTCAAAGAATGAGGTCAGCTGACTACCTGAATATACTGAATGACCAGGTTTTTCCATCAGTGAATTTCTTCCTCCGTGATGGCACGGGCATATTCCAAGATGACAATGCCAGGATTCATCGGGCTCAAATTGTGAAAGAGTGGTTCAGGGAGCATGAGACATCATGTCCACACATGGCTTGGCCACCACAGAGTCCAGACCTTAACCCCATTGCGAAACGTTGGGATATGCTGGAGAAGAATTTGCGCAGCAGCCCGACTGTCCCATCATCTCTACAAGATCTTGGTGAAAAATTAATGCAACTCTGGATGGAATAAATTTTATGACATTGCAGAAGCTCATCGAAACGATGACACAGCGAATGCGTGCCGTAATCAAAGATAAAGGTGGTCCAACGAAATATTATTGTGACTTTTTTTTTTGGACAGGCCCTCCTTCAACGCCTCCTTTTTTCTTTATTGAATTTAATAATACAAAAAAAAAAATGCTACAAAGCTGTCTATCCTGATGACTTTCACATGTCTTAAAGGAGCAGCTTAACCTCGGATTGTTACGAAGCACTGACATTGGAGACTCCTTCCAAAAATGGGAATATCAACAATTACACACATTTTTCTTTTAGTTATTTATGTGAAATGTGCACCATAAAAGTCCCTCAGTGCAAATGTTGACTTATTCAAACGAGCACATTAATATAAACTGGTGATTTGCCTTGCAGTCGGAACTAGAGCAATTGTACAACTTGAATTCTTGAATCTGATTGGTTGGCAGGTATGCATTATTTTTGTATAACAGCACCACTCAGAGAGCAATACTGTCTATAATATGATCAATAGGTTAATATTAATGTGCTTGTTTCTATAGTAATAGCTCATACACTATTACTCGAGAAGCAGACGCTCCACATAATCTCAGATAAAATAATTAAGCAATAAGAGGAAGCGCAGTTGTATTGAATATCAGCATGGCTGTGATTTGGTGGTAGGCATGATGCTGGAGGCCGAGAGCTGTAGCTAATCACAGCTCTGCTGATATTCAGTATGACAACACAACCTCAAGTGTGTTATTGCTTTTATACAACTTCTATAAACAAGAAATTAATATAAAGTAAGTGATATTTTGGACACAATATAGCCAAATTGTTTTTTTAATTTTTGCTCCATGAGTGGAAATAGATCCCGAAGAAGCAGACTCACTTAATAGCATTTTGGGTATCTGGCTAGCTAGCTCACATTAATTTGTACATTCCTGTTAAAGCTGCTTCCTGTAAAACTGGCGTCGCTTCTTCCTTTTCATTTTAAGTCAATTTAAGTCATATTCCTGAAAAGGTTCTTTTGTCATGTCTGCTGATGACGTCATTAACGTTACTGTAGTAACCGTTTCCAACTAGGAGGAGGAATTTTATGTGCAGGACACGGACGAGCGGAGTGATACACACAGTGAAGCGTCCCGGTGCCGTAATGCAAAATATCAGCACTCTTGAAATGCCGCTTAACCATTCAAATTAGTGGACCGGAACTAACTGCTGTATAATAATGTAGATAATAATAAACAGATTTTTTAAATTGAAAAAAATACCATTGTTGATGTGGTGATGTTTTTTATTAGGAGATATTTATTTGACATTTATAAAAGGAGTCTCGAATGCCAGCACTTTGTAAGTCATGCTTTCCCACCGATGGAAAGTCTTCAGGACAGAGGAGTTTCTGAGTTTTGGTAAAATGAGAAGCTGAGTTTATTGAGAAAGATTTTTGAGAGAAAGAGAAAAAGAGCTGCTGCTGAAGGAATGACTGTTTATCATAGATATAACATAAGTAATATTCATTCATCTCTTGGACATTCCACAACATTAAACTTCAAATATAAATTTATTTAATAAAACCCCCCCCCCCCCCGTCCAAAACGTTCTGACCAATCAGAATCGAGAATTCCAAAACCCTGTGGTATTAGACATATTAAAGAAGGCGCTAAAGAAAAGTAGAGCATTTAGAGTGGGCTTTAAACCTGACATATTGATCACGGAAGGTCAGATGGAGCAAAGGCATAAGTTCATTCTCCTACTTAAGACATTCTTATTATCGATTCTTCGATTTCTGCTTGGTCTGACATGGTTAACAATTGACTTCTTTTGAGGATTAAACATCTTGAAGTATTTCACACACATGTCCAAACGTGATCTCACAACTGTTCATCCCAAGGCCAGAGATATCGTGTTTTCAATCACTGGCGTCTTGTGTAAGGAACCGGTCCGCCACTGCATGTGTGCATATACGTTTCCTCAAGTCTGTAGCACTTGACATGGTTAGTAATGTGACAAGTAAGTAGTTTTTCTTTGTGGTTTAAAATCATTTGCGCAGGTATGCGGTGCACTCGTTAAACATCTGCTCGTGGTCCAATAACAATTTAACTGTCTCTAAATCAGCGGTAAATATTTTGGTTGAGGAATACGACAGAGACCACAAAGTATGCGTAGAGAGGCAACTTTTCATGCAGGAACAGTTTAGGGAAAAAAAACATCAGGACATGAAAGCAATAATGTTCATTACATAATGCTTGTTCACATACGAGTAACAGCAGAATGCATAAGCTTTCATTCCCTACAATTTAGTTAGACCTTCTCGAACAATGGATTCTTCATTTGATTTGCACACAGCAGCTGTTTCCTATCTCATGCACTTGCCGTGAGAGACATTAGTTTGCTAATTGCATTTGCATAACCCTTTTATTTATTTCTTTATTTTATTATTTGAAATGCATGCTTCTATGGTCTTCATAATGAGTTAGAATTCAGTGGCCATGGAGTACAAACATGTGCAGTGGTGTTGGCTCGGCTTCTCACATATTTACAAAATTAGCTGCCGTCGTTGCCGAGATGAAAACACACATGCAATCATGTAACGTACAGATGTTATGATAGTTACAGTAGTTAAGTATTATCAGAAATCTCATACACTGATGAGAACTAACGCAGTCGATACATAATATAGCACTGCATCTCCATTACGTAGCACCAGGTTTACGCTCTACAGACTTTAGTTGGTCAATCGCAATACTGCCTTAAACAATATTTCATTTTTATCAGACCAGACGCTGCTTGATAATTGACTCACTGCCAAAATGTTTAGTAGTCCATTGATATGCAGAATAAAATCGTCTGGTATATGTGTGTTTGGTCGAACTACGATAGTCGAAACTGTACGAGTATGCATCGTTTGCAACTTATCAGATAAGTTAATTTCCCCTATTTTGTAAAATTCTTGGTCTGCTGTGTTTTTGTGGAAAGAGCTTCGGGCATTACAGACATTTTCTCATATGTAGAGGTTCTCTGGCTAGAAGTTACTTTCATTCATGCAAGCTTGGTGAGATGTCGCAAGAGTCAGGAGCACAAAAAACAAGAAAAAGACAGGTCAACGCGAGCAAGTGTATGGCAAATTACTTAAACCATTCGGAAATATCGCATTAAAATGATATATAATTCGATTACAGGCATTTACAATATGCGTGCTTGTACATTTGGGGGCCTTTTTTAACGCATTTGACACAAGGCCAGGTAATACGTACAGAAGGTTCCACTTATAAATGGTCATATGGAGATATGAATGGTTATGAATGCTCAGTGAGAATAAGAAAGAACTATTGCCCTTAAATATTATACATAAATCTCTCAGACTTACTTAATTGTAAAGATCAATAATAGTCTACAATAATTACAGATTTGAAGGCAGTAATGTTGGCATGCTTCAAACATTTTCCTATCCTTGCAAGAACATTTTAAATATTTAAACTTTCTTTACTCATATCTTAAAATCAGACATAAACTAATTACTATAAAGCAGCCTTTACCTAATTTTTCATATATTTTTCAGCTCACAAAAATGGGCTGGAGAATGAACGCTATCTTAAGGTTATCGCCTGCACATCCTGAACAAAACTTGACCAGCAAAAACATTTTCCATGTAGCTACAGCAAGCATTAGCCTCTTAAAAAAAAAGGCACTGTATAACATTGTACGATACAAAGATACGAATAGGTTTATTTATGGGAGACCATCATACAAATTGGAACTAAAGTTAAAAAATAAATAAATAAAATAGAATAAATCATGGCATAGCTTGCAAAAATAAGCCTACCCTATAAGGCTTCCCTAAAAATTCACAGCCAATCCACCTTCCAGTATGTTTCTGAAAGGTAGGAGAAAACGAGAGAACCCTGAGGAAAACCCAAACTGACATAAGGTGAACATCTGAAACTCCAGACAGTATCCCGAGCCCAGGAGCGAACCAGGCACCTTGGAGCTGTTCTCCAAACAAAACCCTTCTTTTTGAAAAAGAGATGATAATCCTCCTTCACTTAAATTTATATAAACTTTACATTTATGTGCAGCCAATACGTGTTAACTTTATACATGCAATTTAACTTAAAACGGCTTTATGACTGTAAACAAAGTCAACACATCATTTTATATGTACTTAATGCCCTTATACAACAGGCAAGGTAACGTATTAGTGACTTTACAAACACAAATCCAGCCTTGCAAGACTAACATAACCTAATTGAAAAAAATCTTTTTTTTAAAAAAAAAAAAAAAAAAAAAAAAAAAAAAAAAGGCCTGTACACTTATTTGGGTATAGTTAAACAGTTAATGTTTCCTCTTTAATACTGTTTCACAAAGCAAGCTGCATTTGACATTTGCATGTAGAAACATTCGTTATTAGATATAAATAGTCATGAGTTGTACAAAGAGATAAGAGCTTCAGTAATATTAATCATCATCACTGGGTGGTGAGTCACACATTAGTCATCCCAGCATCTTTTCTGTGTCAGATACGACATAAAAAAAATAGGCAAGAGGATTTTTGTAAAATGTTACTTTAATTGCCCGGGACACCTCGGCTGTCTATGACTCATTTAACTTGATCCATCATTGTTCTGCTTAAGTGCAATGTCCATTCAGTGTTCGCTCGGATTAATAACTGTTGCGGCGACAAATGACCTCATGGTTCATTGCCTTTATTTCCTGTTAAATGCTACTTGGTTTCTCTGTAGCTCTATTGTAATGAAGTAATTCTGGATAATAACTGAATAGTAACTTCATGATACTGGTCATTGGCTTCATCATGGGTCAAGGATGAAGGTTAGGACGTTCTTCCTACAGGGGTGGAAGCATCATTACTGATTCTGAAATATTACATTTAAAAAAAAAATCTAACTCAAAATTGTCAAACAAAATAGAAGTCTGAGAGGATTAGCATTGGCCATTGTCATGTCTTTAGGCTTTGCACACAATGCTAAACATGCTAAAAAGGTGACATTTTGTGCCTTGCTAGCTAGCTGGAAAAACAACTGTTGCTAACCCACTTAAATGCAACAATACAACAAACCTACCTTTTTGTTTGTTTTGTCACTTGCTTAGTTTTTACAATCCAGAAAGATAAATCCTTTTTTAAGTGAAACTGCTTTGGCACAGTTTGGCTGCCATTCATAATTTCACATACCTTAGAGTGAAACAACAACAGATTGCAGGGGTTTGGCACAATCACGATTCCCAACAGGAAGAACGGCTGCACAATAACAAGACTATCGGTTTGATTTTGAAACTTATCTAAACTTTCCCCCTTAATTAACCATACAGATGTTGAACACTAAGTATGTTATTATACTATTATTTCCGCTGTTTTCTAATACTTATGGCTGGCCCTGACTTTTATTTGAACCTTATGCTGATAAAAAAAAATGTATATATTGCTATGATATATTGCTATTCCTGTTTAACACTGTTGATTTACAAGCTTCGTGAAATGCCAATTCCTGTACAATGCCCTGACACACAGTACAGCCGTTTCAAAGTGTGTCAGACACCAGAACCTGCACCTGCGAGCTCTCTGTGCGTCTTCCAAATAGCTTTTCTTCCAAGATGGAAAAAAAGGAAAAGTCCGTCTGGTTTTCTTTTTTAACGCAAAAAAGCAGTCAGACACAGCACTCTGGAGATCTGTTTGTACACACTGGATCTGACATGAGACCATGACAGATCCAATATGATGTTGTGACGTTGAACGTCAGCTTTAATTCGAGTGCATTTTCATCTCGATTAAATGAACGATATATGAAATAATGCTATTTATATACATGGGTCTGTCATTTCATTAGACTGAACGAAATTGGACAGAACAACTGCTCGGTTCTTTCTTGGCCAGCATGTGTGCTTGTATCATTATGCAAACAGAACTTGCAAAAGGTCAAGATTTTTTGTGACTGCAAAAGCCAATCACCCAACCTGAACTCTCATGAGCTGTATTTTATTTAATGAAGACAAGTATGAAAGCAAAAAGAGTTTCTAAAGCATGCAATAAATTAAAATGTCCGAGTTACAGGCTTGGCAGAGCAGAGTGAGGATATCTAGTAACTGCATGGTCGTTTCTTTTGGTGACCAGTGGTGGGGGAAATAAGTACAAAACACACAGACTTACGTAAAAGTACTGCTACTGAAGTTATAATTCACTTGAGTAACAGTAAGTAGCGATAAAAAAAGAAATACAGAATAAGTAATCTGGTGGAAAACCTACATGAGTAATTGCCTTAATTATTACTTACATCTATATTAATTTATATTATTGTCAATACACAACGAATCCAAAAGTGTTCTTTATCAGAGGAAAGCATTTTTATTTGTTATGTCTTAACCTAGTGAGCTATGCTAAGTCAACTCCTCCATTATCAACAAGAAAAGTAACATTAGTGGGCTACTTAACTTAGTTCACTTGCTAGCTAGCTCATGATAATTCTTATAAGTTTCTAGCTAAATCAATATGCCCCCTTCACTTATCTTAATGAAATCTTATGAAATAGGATGTAGTAGCACTTACGTATATTTAACCTAACAGGCGATAAATTGTCTGTGTTACAGGCTTGGCAGAGCAACTTGGCTTGCCTGTTGACATTGTAACTTTAATAAAGATCTGGCTAGCTAGTCTAGCTAGCTAATGGCTAAACTTTACAATTGCAGATTGCATATCAATATTTCATTGTTGCCTTTGAAGCATAAAAACGTGGGCAAGGAATGCTCATCCATCTCCTCTGTCTCAGACATTGCCACATTTCGTGCCTGAAAATTGGACTTTTGGCAGGAAACTGGTTTATTTTGATTTCATCATAAATTGAATTATTTAAAATTCCCCACATAGCATTATTTAATTTAAGTGCAGTTCTCAGGGGGTCACATGCACTATTTTATTCATTCTGTAACAGCAATCAAAAATAAATGTAGTAAAAAGTTAAATGTTTTTATTTTTTTAAAGTAAAAGGAAAAGTACTTGGATTCATTTCTAAAAGAGTAGCATTGCAGTAAACTACAGGGAGCCCATAAGTCTGAGACCACATTGAAAATCTGAGACTGAAAATCTAGAAATAAACAGAAGGGTTTAGATTTTTTAAATATTTTAAACAAAGGTAAATGCTCAGTATCTTGTAATTGCAGGGTTCTGCACTATTACTAGGGCCCTGTTTAAATGTACGCAAATGTGTGATATAGACCACATTAACTGCTTTGTACAAAAGGTCAGATTTTCCTCGTGCCTCATCTCTTCTATTGAAGATTAGGATTGAAGAGCCTAAGGTTTTGCACTAACTTGTGGAGTCCATGCCAGCTTGCGTGCATTCTGACATTAAAGCAAAAAGGGGAAAAAACAAATACTAAAAAACTCTGCAATTCATGCAAATGGTTCAAAGATTCGACTTTGTACTCAGGTTGCTGTCAATAATATAAGTTGTAATGAAATAGGAGAAGAATGCAAAATAAAAGCATTTTCACTAGTACGCTCAGTCTTTTGGACCCCACTGTATATACTCAAGTACTGTAAGTAATAGTTATTAACTGCAACCAGCTGTGTAGTCTAATCTATAGTCGTGGTGGTCTGGAGTGTACTATAACAAACATTAGAAAAGCAAACGCTAATTTCCTGATCTGAAAACATTACATTTCAATGTTTTCTTTCAGAGTAATGTTACATAGAGCACCTTTAGTTTTTAGCTACAGATACAAACAGAGAACGCAGAGTGCAGAATACAGCATGTAAGATAGGAGTGGAAGAACAGGAACGCAGACAGAAACAGATTTCTTGAGAGAAAAAAGGTCAAACTTAAATGGCATAATCATGAAAAATGTTAGTGTATAAGCCAAAGGAAAAAATAGCCCTTAAGTGAGCCAATTCTACCATTACTGTGATTCACAGAAGAAAATCATCATGTTACTCAAGGTTAGTAAGACTAGCATAGCTAGCATATAGCACAACATAGCAATAGCACTTTGATACATTTCTACATAAATATTTATAAACTGTTAATGTTACAATTGTTTCATTTACCTCAAATATAATCCTGAATGTCTTTCATTTAGGATGATGTTAGGTATCATTATTTTTATTTTTTTTTGGTTATTGTATGGCTAGTCAGTCGTCATATACAGGAAGCATCATTTGCTAATGGTTAATAGTAAACACAAACTTGACTAAATTCAGGTAACCGGATATAAAGTATTCTTTTCTCCACAAATCCAACGCTGGATGCTTTGGTGACCGTCATGTTATTGTGTCATTTTCAAACTAAATAATGGGGAAAAACAAACACTGACGTCTCCATCCTATGTTAGCAACAAGCTAGCTCACTAACTGTGATGAGTGATGTATATCGTCCTCCTTAAAATAGCAAATTACATAGTCTGTATACTGTGTTACAAATTTTACAAGTTAATATGCCTGTATGTTAATTGATCTAAAGCAAATACTAATTACATGCAATAAACTCATTGAAAAGCAATGAAGTGCTGCTTTGTTTACTAACAATGCTCTGAGCAGCCATGCTGACTTGACTTGCTAAACTCGTGTTTGGAATTCGGAATTGAAGGGGAATTTTCTTCGTTTTTCCTAGTCGGAGGGAGAAATTCCGAGTTACGAGTTGTAGTAGAACGCAACATTGCTTTATATGGTTATGCTGAAATCTGCAAGAATTCATATGAAAAGAAACACAGAATAAGTTAAGGGTTAGAGGTCTTGATCATACCTTTGATTATGACTACTTTAGTAAAAAAGCTGTGTGAAGTAAATTTATTATTGCATACTCCCCCATTGCATTCTGTGGCTTTAGTAAACAAATGCTGTAATCAGAGAAAAGTGCAGCTAAACAGTGTTTCTTTGCAGTAATTTCCCCTGAACTGTTTTAAGGAGCTCTTATCACATGGGAACAAGCGTGCTTATCTGATGACATCAGCCTAAAAAGGCAGCACCATCACTTCCATGCTGCGGACAAACTCATCAGCGTGATACTAATGTGGATTTCAGCAGCAATCAAATAAGAAAATGAAACTGCTTTTTTGCTCGTTTTTGACTTGCCAGGAATTCTTTCCTTCTTTCCTGTTATCACTTTATGCCCGGGAGATTAATAAAACAAGATGGCCAGTGACAGAATTTTATATCAACCTCTTAACATAATAAAAGCTTGGAAACATGCTGTGGGGAACCACACCATTAGCTCAAGTGTTAAATACACAAACTCTAAAAAGTTGTTGAACTGAATTTGGATCATTATAGAAAGTGATCCATTCACAGTTGTGCCTAATTTCCCCACTTGCTCTTCGAATGTTTCTCTTTCATAATGTCAAAATAAGATGTCAGGTTGCATAACTTGCCAGTGAAATGGTAAAACAAGTGCAGCGCCACGACGGTTCCTCCGGATTACTGAAGTGTTGAATGTTTGTTTTGGCCTGTTGCGTTGATATTAGTTGTGTGAACATTCTAATCACACTGCATTATCTGAATCACAATATTATTCTTAGTTACATCACAGCAATGTTGAATTCTCCGTTCTAATTGGGCAGATAACGCTGATTAATTTTCTAGAGCAGCAACTCTGAAAGTAGTTCCGGCTGCAATTCAAATCACAGGGTTATATTAATGCACTCGTTCTGATACTTTATCATGTCTGTAGTGACAACGCATTCATAGGGACTCGTATGGATCTACATAACCTAACGCTAATGGCGAAATGTATTGTTATTCAACGATGAAAACATATAATCATTGATACAGTGAAATATGTATGGAAGGAATCCTCAGTGTCAGAGAAAGTCTACAGGACAGAAGAGTTTGGTAACATGACAAGCAACGTTGAAAAGAAAAAAAAAAAAGAGAAAACCAAAGGGCTAATGAGAGAATGGGTGATTATAGCCTCTAGAACATAAAGCATGTGACAACAGGAACTGACCTGTCCTCAGGTCATTCCACAACATTAAAGGTCCACTATGTAGGATTTTAAGAGTATCTATTAGGAATGGAATATAATATTCAATAATATACTTTTGGAATTCATAAGTATGCTTTCATTAGTGTAGGATTACCTTTAACTATGAATTATGTTTTCCTAAGATAAGAATGAGCCCTTTTTATCTACATAGCGAGTGGGTCCACCTCTAAATGGCTGCAATGTTGTGTCACAGAAAGGACAAACATCTAATGAGCATCTTCTGTGTTTCACATTTTTACAAGTGGCAGTGCAAGGAAGGAAGACAAGGAAGAAGAAATAAGAGGAATTAGGAATCAGTGTTTGCTGGTGCTGGCAAGTTTGAGAATCCAAATTCTGAAAAAATATAGAATAATGCTTATTATTTAGCAAGAGAGTGTGAATGTAAGTGCTTGGATGTACGCTACAGCACCTGACGGCCACTGTACATTCTAATTCACGCTTGGAAAGGGAGGGGTAAGAGAGGGGCATGTAATTATACTGATAAAAAAGGACAATGGGTCCTTCATTAATAAATGCAAAACTGTAATGCTGGTAAGCCACTGTGGAATAAGAAGAATAAAACACTTCAGGATGTGCTGTTACAAGAAATTAATCAACTAAAGGGTGGTCACAGTGACTCTGCTTCTTGTCAGGCTGCATCACACCAACCCCTCATGGATTATTTTTTCATATAACAGCACATGATTTATTCCATACTTATTTGTTGTTCCATAAACTGTGTTGTATATTCACATGCACATGGCAACCGGATTTAGACAAACAAAGTTGAATGCACTCAGCAGCCCACAATTTGGTCTTGCACATTCAAGTTAAATTAATATTTAGGTTTTCGTGATCTTTTTAAATTGTGTTTCCATGTTTAAGCTTTTCGTGTCAAAACAGGAGATATGAAAAATGGCATTTTACATTCCAGCTTTCCAGTCAGATTTCTCAGCTCTTATGTTCATCTCTCAACTCCTTGTCAGGGTGAGGTGGCTTTTGCCATGTTTAAGCTCCAAAAGCTTTAAACTTCTCAGCATCAGCAGCTCCATATCTCGGATCTAAACTCTCTGTTTGGTCCATGTCTGTTTCGGTTTTGCACATTTTAGATTCCTGGCACTGAAACTTTCATTTGGTTAGAACATAGAACATTGCAGCGTTTTACCGCATGAAATGTTAACCAAAGGAGTAAAGGACGGGTGTCAAGTCCAAACCACCAAAGAACATTTCACACACAATTGTAATATATTCTACACGCCTTTTAAACAGGGACAAAAAGTCAGTCTTAAAAGAATGTACTACCTCTGACTTTCTGGTCTGGAGAATTGTAGGTTCCTTGGTTTCATGTAGAACCCAAAATATTAATACAAATCAGAAGAACAGACAACACAGTACATAATATTAATACAAAAGGTACATATATTTGAGACCAAATCACAATACATTTCTCTGGTTCTAATAATAGATGTATATGCATATTTTATATAAGAAATCATATTTTCTTTGCTTTTTATGCTTGCCAACACCTTTACCAGAAATTTCTTTACAAATGCAATGTGTGTGTGTGTGTGTGTGTGTGTGTTTTTCAGCCTAACAGCCAAAGTAACTTTTCTGCACATAGCTTTCCCATGGGTCTTCACTAAATAAGTGGAAATAACTGTACATAGGCTTTATTTAAGCAATATCACACTTAAGGAAGTGCTGTTGTGCTGAATATCAACATGGCTGATTCTGGTAGCTAATCACAGCAGTGCTGCTATTCGATACAACAGCACAACCTCCAGTATGACATTGCTTTTATGCAAAAGTTCTATAACCAAGAAATTCATATCGAGTAAGTGACATTTTGCATGCAATATGACCAAATGTTCCATACTTTGTTCCAATGTATTTTTGCTCCGCTATGAGAAATGGCTGCCGAAGACGCCACACTCACTTTGTTTCATGTCGGATAACTGGCCAGCTTGCTAACATTGATTCGTACGTTCCTGTTAAAGGTATTTCAGGAAAAAAACCTTCTTCCTTTTCATCTTCATCTGATGAGTTCAAAGTTTTAGGTCAATAGTTATATTCCTGAAAAGTATCATTTATAATGTCCGCTGATGATGTTGCTAACTCTTTACATGCTGGACACAGACGAGTGGAGTGATAAACAGTGACATGTCTCAGTGCTGTTATGTGAAATATCAGCACTCTTGAAAAGCTTGAAACTAAATGTTCTATAATACATATTTATACCATAACTCTGTTGAATACTTAGAACTGATTGGAAAGGAAGTATTGATTAATTTTCTAAAACAGGACGGTTCTGACAATAACTTACTCCATGGACATTCCACAACAATAAATGTAGCTATAAATGGATAAATGGTATGGTGTCCTTTAAAAACAATAATAAAAATGTTAGCATTGGCAAACTGCTGAAGTATAAGCAAAATTAAACAATTTGGGACATGCTTTAACTGGAAAATAATCAACTATATGCAGAAAATAAATATAAAATGAGCTGTGTATAGGCATTATTAGGCCTACATTTCAATCACAGTACAACTAAATTCTCAAATCTGACTGGTCAGAAGGTGTTGATTTATTTTTCTTTAACAGCACAGCTGTTATAAACAGTACTTCATTCAGCAAACATTCCACAACATTAAACGTAACTATAAAAAGATTGAAAAGAAATTATGACATGTTGTTCATGTTGGAACATTGCTGTGGTGTAAGCAGAATAAAACACTTCAGGATGTGATATTGCTGGAACATATACAACTTCAGATTGGTTATAAGAAAGGTATATAAGTACAAGTGTGAATTATGCACATCTGAGAGTTTAAGGGTTAAAATTAGTGTGTGGCATAAAAAATTTGAACATTATTTTAATATTTTGAAGATAGCAGTTGTGCCGTGTCCACAGGAGGGCTGATGCCACAGTTTATTTACCACTGGGTTATAAATCATTCCCAAACCTTTATTCTCTTCTGAGTTTTTTCCCTGATTAGCTAGTAATTTAAAAGTGCAAAATTTTATGCACCACTTTTAAAAATGTTCGAAATTAATATTGTACAGTATATTATAGAACGAATCTACATTACATAGGTTACACATTTATCATTCATTATTTATTAAAAGCAGACAGTGTACAAAGATGAGATAGCATCAGGAGCAGAGAGAGAGAGAGAGCAAGAGAGAGCGAGAAAACAAGTTTAGATTCCTCAAACTTTTCCAGTAATCATAAAGAGCCTGACAGTAATCTAAACACACATACACAGTGTACAATATTCAGCTTTGTTGTCCAGAGAAGAAAACCATTCCTCTGCAGTGGTTTATAGTAAGAGAAACAGAGTAAGCTGGTGGAACATTCCTCTCTGCTTAACCGAAGACGGAGAGTGTCTTTGGACGTGTCAGGTAATGTCTGCACTGGATTTAACAGGAGTGTGATTTGTAGCTTTTGTGGTGCTTTGATGCACCTCACACTTTTTAAAAGATTTATGGCTGAAAGTGTAGATTCCAGTCAGTTTCTCTGCATGTCTTATAACGTCAGTGATGTCAAATCAGACAAGAAGCAATCCTATAGTACAGTAGGATAATGACAGGTCAAAGATATAGAGGCAATGGAGATGAACCAAGTCTGAATATTTGAAAGCGTCGAGACCTGTATCATGGAACAACTTCAAAAAAAATAATAATAATAAAATAAAAAATAAATAAAAAAAGTTCAGGTGTTCAGTGATAAGTGCTGGAGAAGAGTAATATGCTTCAGGTGTTACAGGAGGTTAGAACTGTAGCTCAGATCCATGGGAAAGAGCCTGACAAGACGGAAGGAGAAACCCTGTACTCCATTGTAGCATTAAGAAAGTTGGATGAGCAAGCTGAAGATAAAAATACAAATCCTGCTACCTGAAAAAAGCTTAAAGTGAAGGAGAACAAAAGACTGAGGAAGAAAAATCAAGTATGTGTATGCCTTCCACCAAGTGCTGCTTTGGTTCAGCTCTTCTGCAATGCACATCATACCTCTTCTTTGAGTACTGTTTGTACAACAAAGCTTTTTTCTTTGATATTTGTATTAATGTTTTATCATATCTTTCATTATCTCCATGTTTCAATTCTGACCTTCCATAAAAAATACATAAACATGTGACCCAGCAGGGTTAAAAGCTTGCCTGACCATTAAAGAGAAGATTTGGCATAAATTCTGTCAAAATGTTTCAATCTTATCAGACCTGTTTCTAGTAAGCCTCTACGGATATGGGCAAGACCTGCCCACCCAAGTTGCCTCGCAAGCAGTGACAACCTGGGACTCTTGTCTCTCCACATATCTCAAGTGACCTCAAAGTAAATACACTCCCTTTCTGAGGAAACATGGAAACTTATTATTACTCCAGATGCCTAGACCTTTCACGTCTTAACCCCACAAACGTAGACTCCACATGCGAGGCACAACAATGAATTATTGGGCGATTATGAATAACTAACTCTGCAGTGGAAAAAGGCGCTTGTGGCCAACTGATACAGCTCCATTCCCGCTGGACAGCTTCACTTCCAAATGCACAAGAAGGTGAACGGATGCCTAATGTTTGCCAAATTTGTTGCCTAGTACCTGATGCCATATCACTCTGATATTAAGATGCACATGTTCTCTGAAACAGGCCACATGCATATTTTCCTTCATTTTTCACTGTTTATTATTTAGTGTGCTTATCAGTGTCATGTTTTCCTCATCAGAACTACATGAACATCATGCAGCTTAAATTTTCTGTTGAACGTCTATAGGACTTTATTTATGGGGAAAAAAATCTGATTTCTGTACTACTCGTGTTTTGAACCTTTGAAGCTTGAATACCTAAAACATATTTCATTTTATGCCATAAAACATTTTCTTCCCACAACGGACCTGTTGCTATTACAAGCACAGACAAAATAGATATATACACGTGCCCGATTTTTTTTCTAAAGTTCAAGCCATACTGACAGTTTGAAAAGGTTCCCATGACGGAGCCATTCCAGCAGTCTGGGCGTGTCCTGCCAGTCATTTATTTTAAACGCTAAACTCATGGGAAAGCTATTTCTGGACTTGTTCCTCTGACACTGAAAATACTGCCAGTTGTTTATTAACAGGTGCAAAGGCACAATGAACTAAGAATAGCTTATTAAGTAAACACACATCAAAATAGATTCCCTACAAAGGGACTTTGTGATAAAGAGGTGCTAAAAATACATTTTGTTTTATATTTTTCCCTGGTAATTGAGGACCGATTAAATGTTACTTGTACAGACTTGTATTTTTCAGTTGAAGGAAATCATTTCTTGTACAGGCTTACTTGAGCTAAAAATTTAAACATACTTATACCAGTATCATCAGTAGGATGTCTATGTTTTGTCTATGCTTTGTACCCAAAATGATTAAGAACCTTGTAAAGCCTCTTGAAAATAAACCACGTCATCGCACCCATGTTCAGTTTAGTAACATATTTGAGAGTGCTTCCAAAAGCTGGCCACGTTAAGCTAAATCTCACTCACTGAAAAGAAAGGATTTATGCACATCTGCAATACGTAACTGCTGAACAAAGGAATGCTTCCATCTCTTTGTGGGTGTTTAACCTCCTCCCTGTATGTAGTATTATATATGCAGTTATGGTACCCCAGACAGAGAGAAAGAGAGAGAAGGAGAGATGGATTGGGTCAGTGAATGAGTGGATAGAGCCTCTGGGAGCTAGGCGACCCATGTGACAATCCCTGCCCCTTTTTGTTTTTCCCACACAAACTATCATGACGTGGGCTTAACCTTTGTTGCCTCACTTTCAAAATGAGTGGGTTTTGTTTTCAAATTCATTCTTATCTAAACTGACTTATAGCTCAGGGAAGGGCTGCATATTTGCGTATAAAGTTACCATTTACTCATGGCAATAGATAGAAAGGTTACTTAAACATTTCCCAACAAACTATATAGAGGTCAGCTCTAAAACGCCTTCTTCAGGCTGTTGAAGGCGATATGAGCACCAAAACAATTGATATGAAGTTGTATAACAGATGTTCTCACAAATATAAAATATTTTCATTTAGAAAGTACAAGCCAAATTTCAATCTCAATCCCACACAAAATTTCAAAAGAAAGTACACTAAACTGGAAACTTGGTTTGCCATTTCCCTGAGAATGTGGATGTGTGAAACTGGATTTATCTTTCCCGCGAGACTGTAAATATCACTCTAATTCTGGGTTCCTCTAACACTGGCTAGATCTGATAAAATGATAAAGTTATATAGTCCTGCTGGCCACTACTGTCTCATGCGGTCTCTCAGGACCGATCTGATGCACCAGCCCTGGCATTCCGATACTCTCCGTTCTGAAGAGGCCCATCTGGGTCTAAATTCCCATAGGAGCACCAGTGAACAGTGACCCTGCTTGTTTCCCAGCTGCCATTTTACTCACAGGCACTGGGGAGGTTCTTTGCTGTCTAGCTCCCTTTACCACCCAATGCTATTTGCAACCTAAAGGGGTTTCCCCTTGGTTCAATCCCCAAAAGGCTATCATAGCCTACATCCATTGGCTTGTTTTTTAGCCTAGCTTCATTTAAAAAATAAGAGTAATCACGCAGTGTGATGGAACTATAAAAGTACTTTACTGGAGTGTGTATATATATATAAATATATATATATATATATATATATATCGGACTTATTTCAAACTGATATATAAGCAATGATTTGTCAACCCCTTGTCTAGTAGTTCTCCTCCCCATTGAGAATAACGATGGGAATTCCCATACGTTCAAAAAGCCCTTAAGATCTCCTGGAGTATTTCTATATTCCAGAAGTGTGTCCACTGTCCCCGAATATGTCTCCAATGATGGATGCATCTGTACGGCATACTGAAAAATTATGTTTTGTAAGGATTATTTGCCTTACTCAAACATAGATTTCACCCCAGATGGCTGATAGTCTATAGCCATAAATACAGTTCCAGCAGTTCTTTCTGCACCCAGAAAAGCTGGGAACAGCTACAAGCAACTCCGAAACATGTTGTTACTGACGGAGATGGTGACATAAATCTCCACCAATGGCTCATCAAGTCATAACAATCACAGCACTCGATAACAAGCCAGACTCCCAGGATCTGACCACAGATTCCGCTTGGCCCTGGATACTTAGCAAGCATGTGGGTACAAAACGCAGCCTCGTTTGTTTCTGAGCCTTGTGGAACAGCATGCAGGAGAGCGTGTTCCCACTCAGGATCAGGGGAAGGAAGCCTCCCCTGCATTTCTTGGCGGTCCACGCAGCCCTGTGTCTCACGTTGACCCCTGGGGTGCAGCAGAAATGGCCAGACTCTGACAGCAGGGACTGACCTGGATGCTGTTTTCACTCTGTTAGTCTAAAACACCAATTGCTGTGGGCCAATTATTAGCGCAAAGGGAACATGGCCAGTGTTCATCCATATAAAAGGTTCTTACAGACTGATGATCGTGAGGCTAGGGTTTCATGTAAAGTGGATTAATATTTCTACAGAGAAAAGAAGGCTCTTATAGTTAACAAATGTAAGATGACAAGCTTATTTGACATTTCAAACAGAATACATGAGGTTAAAGTAAAAGAAACATTGATGCACTGATGTTCATGACAAGAAATTACAAGAAACATCAATGCACTGCAAATAAGTATATAGCCAAAAAAGATGTACCACAAGGTCTACCAACAAAGCGTTAGCAAAGGTTTTGTTTCCAAACTTACATTAATGTTGAACAAGTGCGTAACTTTGGGTCTACGATTGGGGGGGGTTAAACTCTCTGCCTATTTATGCATTTATTGAAACATTTACTTTTGTAAAAGGAATCAGGCTAATTTGGCGTTCCTGTATTCCTGACCACTTTAATGCTGTGATTGTAGCTAATTAACAAGCTAAATGTCGGACAGGCTAGTTAACATCAAAGTTTGCAGTGAAGACATCGGTAAATAGGGCAAATATTTCCTTTCCCTTACATTGGAAATATTTACGCCAAAGGTTTTACATTATATCTTTCGGATTTTTTTGTACATAAGACGAACAAATAACCAGAGGTTTCTGGTAATACTCAACTCATCGTTTCAGTCATAGCCTGCATCATTGTCATTTGTAACTAGCTCGGAGCTAGCCTACACACATGCACCGTCATTCACCGTGTGTCTGTGTGTGCACGCGTGCGCGCGCAAAATGAATGGAGTTGCCTCAGAACTAGCCCTCAGCAGCTAGCGGTCAATGACAGTGTTAAGCAAGAAGGGATGGCAGATAAGTAAATGATGCCATCCCCCAAAACGTGTGACTGTATTGTAGCAAACAGCTACTTAAGTTGCAATTCAGTGAAAACTGACATTGGTCCTACACAGTACATCCCTGGCACCCTCTGGCTTTACCTCACAGGACACTGGCAAACGGACAACTAGCTAGCCAACTCCAGTCAACAAATCATCAGCTAACTTAACAATACGGGCATTTACCTCCTTTTGGCCAGGATTTGTTCTCTTTTTACTAGGGGTTGGTGTCGAACAACAATGAAAAATTATTTTCTGTCCGCCTTTTGGTGCTCTTTTCATATTTCCACTGTTCAGTTAGCATGAACTTGCTCCAACCATTCACGCCAGCAACAGCGCCAAACATATAGTAAATAGTGAACGTTCGTCAGGGAAAGAGGGGTTGGGTAATACCAAGTATTCGGCAGGGGGGTGGGTAACATCACCAGATGATTAAACATGCTACTATTTTGCTGGCAAATTAAATGAATAAAGAAAATCAACAAGTTATTAATGCAAGATAATTAATATATTCATTAATCGGAATGATGTGATTATATTGGGGGGGTTATATTGGCTGGATCTGATTTATGCGGGGGTCATGACCCCCGTAACCCCCGTGCAAATTACGCGCCTGGTTCTGAAATTTTGTCCTTAGTTTTTCACTTCTGGCATGTTTTAATGAGTGTGTGGGTCTTAACAGCTAAATAACTATTATTATAGCATAGCGTCTTTGAAATTTCACACAATTTCAACAGACTTTCATTTAACATGTTAAACTAATCTTAGAGGTTAATGTTACCTTCAACAACACTTTAGCCAGTTAACTTGGCTAATGTGGTAACTAACATTATCTGAAACATCAATATTGCATTAAAACTTTATATTAAGTGATCAACTTTATATAATGTAAATCATAATTCTGCATATGTTTTCATGTAAACATTGTGCCTTAATTTTGTCAAAGGTTACTATTCTAGCTAGCATTATTAGCTACTACCTTGTTTGTGGATACACAAATTTATGTCCAAAGAGATATCAGCACCAAAAGACTATTCAGCTCTCCACCTAGATTAACACCTAGCCAACACTAGCATAGTTTTGATGTATTTCTCAACATACAAAATAGTTCTTATCATTGATGATAACTGTAATCATTGTTCTTTTGGGATTTAGCTCATGAAAGGAAAATGAATGTTTTAGCTAGCTAGCATATGTGTGCTTAAAATGATAGCACCTGGACCCCATTATCTGCTGCTCTTAAAGTTGCAATCATTTTTTTATATTGAGTTACTATTAAAAACAATTTGAAAGCATATAGAGATATGATGTGACTGTTGAAGCAAGTGTTTCATATACCTGGAAAGAGTGAGCTCAGTGGACTTCTTGGTTGGTGTTACATGTCTCTCCTTGTCAGCCATACTCACACAAAGCCCCTTTAGGGTCCACATATCTAGTTCTTAGAAAAACAAACATGGTGGAATGCAGTAGTGCCCAATGTGGACTAAAGATTTTTGCCACAGTAAGCATCTTATGTGGAAAATACATTTTGCAAAACTAATGACACTAGAAAAAATAAACCTTAACAAAACTGTTTTTACAAAATGGAAAAAAAAAAAAAACTATTGGGCACAGACAGATAATCTAAGCTGTAAAAAACGAAATGGTAAACTGTTTGGACCATTGGATCAAAATCAGTTGATAGCATTTTTAAACATTTAACTAGCTAATGAGATAAAATACTGATTTTGAATGAATGGCCTTTATAGGAGGCATGCCATCCTGGATAATTGCAGCTAGTAGTGTTTATAAGCTGGCTAATTATATTGTTAACTACAAAATAAAGTCTTTTTTGCTCACCAGGTGTACTCAAAGGTAATGGTTCTTGCTAGTTAGATATGTTAAAGCTAACAAATTTCATATTACTAACTGTAAGCTGTTGAAACAGAGTCATAAAAATCAATGAGATGTTATTGTGCCTTGAATTTTGCAAGTTAATACATTTTTGTTTTTTTGCCTGTAAATGTTGTGCAGATTTGGTTGTTGAAACATAGATGGGGTGAAGAAGCAAACAAATCATTTTCAAAAGTTATTGTAAATGCTAAAGCTGCAATTATTCCTAATGCACATTTAAACCTTTTGCTATTGAATTCTCTAATCTGATTGGTCAGAAGTGTTGATTCATTATCTATAAGAGCAGCTCTGACAGTAATGCCGGCTGCAAGACATATCACAGGTTTATATTAATGCATTTGTTCTAATACATTATCGTTTCTGTAGTAACGTGTCTTTCACAGGGACTTGTATGTATATAATCACTGATGTGGTGAAGCTTTCGATCTGACATGCTGAGTGCAATTTATTGAGTTTTGAGGTCACTCCAAATTCTTATTGACCAGCAAACATAAAGAGATCAACTCCTACTTCGACCCACTCAATTGTTAAAAATGTGCCAGAAGTCATGAAAGGAAAAGAAAAACCCCAATTGAAAAATTGCATTTTCAAACTTGAAAAATAAAACCAGATTAATAAAAAAAAGAAGTCTGAATTAATTAACATGGGTCAGATTTAATATTTATTATTTTATTATCTTATTTCGTAATCTGTTAACAGTATAACCTCATTTTGACATTTAAGCTCTTGTTTTTCATTTCATTACCATCCCTCCACACATCAGGATTGCATCATTAAACACCCAGTCCTGAACAGATTCCCTAACGCACTTTCTTTGCTCTGAGTATATTGTTTTTTAAAGGCCACTCACATATCAATGTATCATATCTCCCCTGGGAGATAACCCCTGGGAGGTCCATCGTAAAGTCATTTTCACCTTTAGAAAGTTCTTGTTATGTTTTCATTAAGGTAAGGTGCTTTGCTTTTCTGCCACATAAAGCCAAATATCTCTTCCATTCCCTCAGGGGAAAAACGGTTTGCCCATTTCTTGCCCTGGGCCTCCGGTAGGGGTGGTGATGGGGGTGGTTGAGGTGTGTGTTGGAAATCCTGCAGGCATGGAGAGGATTAACACAGGCAGCTTCTGGCCCAGCGTGTGCTGCATAATTGAATTTCATGCTTGGGCCTCCCCTCTGAAGTCGTGTACCAAAGCAGTCATTTGAAAAGAAAGCTATTAGTCAAGGCCTCAGCAAAGCTACAGCTTTTGGTGAAGGAAGCCAGAGATTATGAGGCAGCAGCCCTTAGTGGAGTCATCAATACACAAATGGCATGTTTTGCCATTTTGAGGGTTTGAGGGCTGTGACAAACATGAAATAATACACAGGCCTTGATGAGGTTGTTTTCCAACCAGACATTCTTTTTTATACAGCTCAGTAACACTTGATATTAGATCAATAAACAAGCAACATACCGTATAAATGCTTAACTGATGCTTTCATAATAATGATGTAATGCTTGCACTAATTCTTAGCATATCAGGAAATAATGAAACGTACATGCTAAACAGCCTCTGAGTCATATATGACCAGCCATGAATTAATTCAATCATTAATTAACTCATTTTGTTAATTAATATCAAAGACTATGAAGAAGTTTGAGAATAATAATAATAAACTGAATATTTGCTTTGCGGCACCAGCAAAATCTAAACTAACCCCTAACAAAGGATATATTCTGAATAGAGTAAAGCTTCATAATACATATGGCAAACCCTGTCTATCATCCATATTGTGGATGCGACTGCCAGAAGTATTTGATTGATGGCCCAAACATACTGGCTGTCTGGGCGGCAACAAAATTAAGCAACCTATAGTTGTAGCTAACTATGTAGAAAAATGACCTAAAATATGTTTAGCTTTTTGGGAATGCATACACTTCTCATGCTCATACAGATGTTTGCACCTATCCAGCAGTTCAAGTAAAAGATTATTAATTCGTAAAGGGCATTAGGAATAATGGGTGCTCAATAGCACTCACAATAGCATCTCTTGTTGGTGGAGTGGCTATTCTAAATTATAGCTCTATATATAAATATATCTTGTATCCAGTGTTCAGGGATAAGCTTGAGATCCACAGCATCTTTGAATTGAATAAGCTCCTTCAGCAAGAGCAAGGAATCCAATAAGGATTTAGTGCTAACCACAAAGTTATGAAATAAATGTCTGCCAACTACTCTGCTGTTGAATGCAGGAAATAAAGTTCTCCCGACTTATGGAATCAGTTTCAAAGTTATTGAGTTTCCATATATCACTTCAGGTTCCTAGTCCATGGCACCTGGTCTGAGCAGAGATGAGATGTCCCTGTCCTGATGTCTAGTAATGCCACCGTGGGTGACAGAATAGAAATCGCACACCTGTGTTTAACCTGTGAGTGAGGCACGTGTCAAACTCACGTTCACATAATGCCTCAGAGGTCTTTACTGTGGACATTTTTGAGCCATCAAAATGAGAAGTGAGACGAGTCATGCTTTTTTAAAGCTCTGACATCATGATTCATGACCTCACTGCTGCTGCTGCTGCTGTCTTCCCTGGGATTTGTAGGATTTTAGAAGGGAGGAAAGGTGTACTGTCCTTATTTTTGGCAGCGCTGCAATCCCGAAACATTCTTTAAAAAGCTAGTGGGACGTTACAGTGTTAGCTGATATAAGAGAACTAGGACAAGGTATTTAAATATGTTTAATAGACATTGTGTCCTGTATAGTGAATGATCATGTTGTCAAGACTGCCTAAAACAGTACGATTAGTTGCAGTTGGAAACGTTGGTCAATCCAATAGAAACATTTATATTTTCTTGACTTGCACCGAAACTCGAATGCGCAATTCTACAGTCTGTATTTTTTAAAGAAATCACGTTACTATAATTGATCTTATCATAATTGTCTTATAAGAGTAATTTCGAAGATGTAATTTGAAAAAAAGTAGTTTTTAAAGTTATTGTTTAGGTTTAGTAATGATGTCGTTGTTCAAAAGCTTCTGGAATATTCCAGATCGCTTTCATTATCAAATACAGATGTACCACATTATCGCATCTGCAACAGAGCCAACAGTGTGATTAATCTTTATTTTGGACTTGTGTTTCTCTCGTGCCAAAAATATAGTAATTGTGTTAGTTTAGTTCTGCCGAATCTAAGAAAATGAATGACAAAGAATTTACCCAGGAAAAATAGCTATGTTCTGCAGTCAGTGTCCCATATCCCTCAGCCTACAGACTTACAGCAGATAATACATGGCCTTAGGGGATTCATTAGACCACAGCACAAATAATCCTGTAATATAAAGGCGTTTGGTAAGCCATGCCGTCCTTCTCCTAGCATGAGAAACGACATAAATTAGGAGCCAACACAAAAGAGTAGGAACTTAGAAGGAACATATATGGCTTACATATAAAGAGTGCTTTATATAAGATCCAGCAAATCACAAGAACTCACACGATTTACTCAAAATTAATTGAAAAACTTGACAAAATAAATATTTATGAAACAAGTCCTCTTGTCCAGAATTTCTACATTTTTTTTAACTGTACGTGAGGTGGGAAAAAAAAAAAAAACATTTTAATGACTAGGTTACAAAGCAAAGTTCAGCTGTGAAAGTCGTAACACAAAATGGTGTATATAAATGAAACTTTTAATGAAAACAGACTTTGATAGGGGGCTTCAGGAGGACATGGTAGGTCAGCTGTCACCTCCTCTGTTTATTGAATGTGGAATAACGAAATAAATCAGCGCATGGAATGGTCTCAAGCTGTCCTTTTAGCTTGTGCTCAGGAAAGCCTGTAAAATCCACCACATCTTATTTTACAGGTTTGCCAGGAGTGATCCAACTGAAAATAATGATCCTTCTGCATCTTACATTTGTTTAAATTATGTGCCCTGTGTAAACGTCTGCTAGGCCACACAAAGGCATTGGCTCCTTTTGTAGTGGATTTGAACAGATATTGTGGCGTACTGTATTAAGTGTTGTGTTAATGCAGAACTTCATGTTGAACGTGGTAAAGGGTGTTCAGCATTAATTCTGGTCTTTATTCCAGACCACAGGGTACCAGAATTCCTTTTTTTTCCTATTACCAAAAGATGCAACAAGTGAACAAGAACCCAAAATATGCTTATTACGCAACACATGGGCATAAACATGGACCAGAACTTTTGCACTGTTTGTAAATTATCACACAAATGTGGGGAAGCACAGTGTTAAATCATTTCACTGCCATTGTCTTGTATATTGTGTACATGGTGAATAAAAACCTTGACTTTACTTGACACAGCACCATATCACACTGTTTTTCTTGGTGGCCCATGAGTGCAAAATTAACAAATGGGGGAAAAAAAACGCTATAGCAATTCCAAGAACACAACAACAAAAACATACTCTATACACATACACAACAGCGTATCAGAAGACACAACAACAAAACCAAACAACCAAACCAAAATCAAATTCAGTAACACAACATCAAGTGTAAATGGAAAGGGTAGGTCCTTATTAAATATCGAACATAGTGGTGTCCAAATAGTCTTAGGCTGCTAGTGAAAATGCTTCTGTTTGGCATTCTTCTTCAATTGTTCAATTCAAAATGTGCATCAATGGAAGGGATAAGAGTCATGGAAAATCTGACCTTTGGTACAAAAGCGTTAACATGGTCAATGCCACAAATTGGCTTCAAGTTAAATAGTGACCTAGACATTTTGCAGCATATTGAATACTGAATAATAGTTGTCGCTGTTTGGCTACAGTGTATGATTATCACAAGGAATAGGAAGTGGATTTTGCACCCTATTATTTAGTTGTCTAGCAAAAACCATTTAATGCAACATTTCTCAAGTTAATAATATGTTATTTATAAGCTTTCACCATTTGCATAACCATACTAAAGACTTGCAAAGTTGACAGCATACACCAATCAGTCATAACATTTAAACAACTGACAGGTGAAGTGAATAACATTGATTATCTCATTACACTGACACCTGTCAAGAGGTGGGATATATTAGGCAGTAATTGCACAATCAGTTCTCAAAGGTGATGTGTTGGCAGGAATTTTGTTAACTAGACAACTGGGTCAGAGCATCTCCAAAATGGCAGGTCTTGTGATGATGCAGTATGGGAACCTTGCAACCTCTGGTTAATGTTCTTCTTGGAAACCTTGAGTATTCTTGGGAATGGTACTTTAACACATACCACCTACATAAACATGGTTGTGGACCGAGTACACCCGTTCATGGCAAAGGTATTTCCTAATGGCCGTGGCCGCTTTCAGCAGGATAATACGCCCGGCCACACCCAAAAATTGTTCAGGAGTGGATTGAGGAGCATGACAAAGAGGTGTTGACTTGGTCTCCAAATTCTCCAGATCTCAAACTGATCGAGCATCTGTGAGATGTGCTGGACAAACAAGTCCGATCCATTGAGGCTCCACCTCGCAACTTACAGGACTTAAAGCAGAGGTATCCAATCTTAGCTGGAAAGGGCTGTTGTGGGTGCAGGTTTTCATCCCAGAACCACACCTGAGTCTATTGAAAGCTAAGCTCTACTGATTAAACAAGTGGAATGAGGTGTGTCTCCTGCCTGATTGGAAAGAAAATTTGCATCCATACAATCCTTTTGAGGATAAGATTGTACACCCCTGATTTAAAGGATCTGCTGCTAACATGTTGGTGCCAGATACCACAGCACACCTTCAGAGGTCTTTTGGAGTCCATGTCTCGATGGGTCAGAGCTGTTTTGGTGGCACAAGGGGCACCTACACAATATTAGGTGATTTTGAAGTTAAAGCTGATTGGTGTATATAAAATATAATTATATGAATGCCCTGAATAAAAATAATCACAAATAAAAACTTAAGTGGATTCTTATAGGGTTGTATTTCCTCAGACTGCCACTCGCTGTAGCCAATCAGAAGCAAGCATGTTCAATAATGACCATTTTGTATTTCCAGTTTGAGTTTTGCTGTTTTGTTTTTGGTTTTGCTGTTGTGTTTTTGGTTTGTTAATGTGTTTTGCGCTTACGGGCCACCATAGTCTTTGTTGTATCAAAGCAGTGCATCATATTGGCTTAGCTCCTGTTTTTGCATGTTATGCTGTTCCTGGACTTCTTCAGAAGAGGAGTCACTAATGAGATCACAATTTCTGTCTGAGATAAGAAGAATACAGAAATCTATAAGGCTTTATGCTTATAAGGAAGTGTTGTTTTACAAGTGGTGCGAAAACAGCCTGCTTACCATCAAACTACAGAATAGCTCAGCTTTGAAACCACGTTAGAGAATAATAGTCTCAGAAACCAGAGTGTCTGGTATTTTTCGGCACTAAATGTAGACAAGAACCGGCTACTTTTAACAGTTACAAGCTACATGACTGATGTTGCAAGTGACCACTTTTCTTGCAAGATTGGCTGATGTACTTTATACTAATTGCTTCATACACCACCCTCTAATAACTTTTAGGAATGGTATGTTGAAAGCTTTTTTGAAATCAATGTTCATAAGTTTACCTAGAAGTGAATATGCAGTGAAAAGCAGAGAGCCATTCAGATTTCAATTCAAGATCCTGAAGCTTGTGGCCAGATATGAGGCTCTGTGAGCCACTGGCACAGCATTGGAAGCTGGTGACCTTGCTCTTATTTATTATTTCTGGATTGCCAGGAATGTTGCTGTTTACTAAGACCGCTGGGATTTGTCATGGGCATATTTGTTTTGTGTGTTGAAACACTGTGTATAGCCGTCTCATGATTCTGATCTGTGATTTCATGTGGCTCTAGCCGCACACACACCTGCTTATCATAATAATCCGCCTCAGGCAGTATGTGTCTTACCTCCGGTACAGTATCGGTAATGTGTGTGGGAATTCTCTGACACACCACAGCAAAACTGGCACAGTATTGCAGCACATTGCATAAAGTAGTTAAAAGCTTTTTTATCAAGTGCTGTAATGTGCATCAGGATGGTTTATGTGACAAAGCCACCAGCTACAGAGGAAGTACCTGAACAAAAATGCCAAATTCTAGTGTGCAGTGAAGATCTGTGTGAAATCATACCCTAACTCATTTATTTCTTTATTATTCACTGAAAAGACTATCCTATACTCTATACTGTATAAAACAGCAGTAAAAACCCATCTGAATTTAGATATCACTTATTTGAGAGTGCACTAAGAAAAGTGTGAAACAAACCAAAATTTATTTTACATTTTTAACAAGATTCCTCATGAAGTTTTGCACACAACTGGGCATTTTCTAAACCAATTTCCTGAAGGAGACCAAACATCTTTGTCAAACAACTGTATCAGGTGCAGGTTTGAAGTTGTATTAGAAATCACAGGCAAACAGTTCCAAATCGCTGAATCAGGTACAGGATTAAGATCAGGTGATTAGCACACAGAACAACATGGGCAAATCCAAAAATCCAAAATGTGACAACAAGGCAAGATCAAAGCCAGAATATTGTGACAAGAATGCAGGCCTTAGCAATTCAGGTACAAACACACTATTAAGAGGCATTGTGTGAGTCTGTGTTTATATAGGGTGTGTGGATGATTGGGGACAGGTGTGCTCAGTTAGATCCTGGGTGAGTGTGAACGTGCTGGTGGATTGTTGTTCTAGGGATTATAGTCTGTGGTGGACATGTTTCCAGTACTGGGAAGGAAATGTTCAAGATCCCAAATCCTTAAACCTGTACTTCAGACAATTTAATGTGATTTAAACATAAAGACAATTCATGTTTTGTTATTGGTAGTTTTACAGTAATTAATGAGGGGTTTATTCACTGTAACTAGTTGTATTCTTGGTGACTATCTACATTAGCACTGTCACCTGAACTGTCTTCCTATTTAACACGCTTCCGATTTAAACCCTTATTTAGTGTTCCCTACATAAACACTCACCTGGTGAACACTTTCATCTCCTGCTCCAATAACGAACCCTTGTTTTTAGCAAACTAGTATTAAAAACACATAAACAGTTTCCATAAATAGCTCCTTCACTAGGTCCTGAATTGATCAACGAGACCATCGACTGTTCTAGCGCCCCTGCTGGCTGGCTGCTGTACAGTTTTTAGTCTCGCACATCCGCATGTGTTTCAATGAAAAAACAGCCAATTTTCCATGTCATCTACAGTGCATAATTCAAACAGTTCTTCCCCCAGAAATTAGTTTGTATAACATTACTCTCCTAAAAGTAAGAAGGCAAGGCTACACTTGATTGACAGACTTTACTCACATATCCTGCTTATTTGGACTTTTCTGGACACATGCACCAATACAAACTATTTAACTGTTTAACTGCTATTTTTATTAAAAAATGTACCTAGTACATAAAAATGACCTAGCCATATAGCAATCGCACTACTACCTAGCCTTATAACCACCATATATCCAGCCAGCTATCAACATTTTTTTGCAAAAGCCATTTGTTCAACAATGAATATGCAGATTGCCAATAACATTAGGATGGATTGTATAAGTAGTTACTTAGTGCTCGGAATAGTCATGTGTCTGAAATAATCAGTTTAGTTCTCCCTGATGAGCTCATTCCACATTACTCACATCCATCCGTTAGCGAATTTCCAGTTCATGTGATAAATGTCCTTCCAAGACACATGTATTAATGAAATATCTCCAGCTGTAATTATTTAAGCTCTCTGAATAGATGTAATAAAGAGAATTTGAGAACGTGACCATATTTGTGAACAGGCAACTTTGCCTCCTGTCTTTACTGTGCAAACTTGAGAAGGAGAAAATCCGTACTGCTCAGATTCTGTCTGCAAATTTCACAATATGGTGGAGGTATTTTGGTTTCATTTCTATGGAATGAGCGTGAAAGGGAGCACACCGTCTACTTTTTATACAGTCGATGTATGAGACCAATTTAATGACAGTTTAGGGATATAGGGGTAGGGCAGGTGTTAGGGATATAGGTGTAGGGCATTTCTGTGGCCGTGTATGTTATGATGATTTTGGGATCAGTTTATTATAGCATTTGAGCATAAATGAGAATATAATTTTGGTTAACTTGGAATGTTTTAATATATAATAATCTAATATATGCAACAAAAAAACGCCAGAAACAAACAAACATCAATCTATAGACCCACAGACAAAAAATATTAACCCACAGCTGCAGGAAAACCACACACCTGGTAACCTTGTCTATGTCCTCAAATAAATTACAAGACATAAGAAATCCCTATGCATTATGGTACTTTTCGGATTTGAACTATGGGTCCTAAAGCCATGAACTCTCCAGGGAAAAGAATGGTCCACTGCCAACATTACAAAATGTCTGCGCAACAAATAGTGCACTAATATGACAACTACGGAAAAAAATTCAACCACAGCCAATGTTCTTCTGGGTTCTTAGCTGTACCACACGAAACCAGGCTAAATTGTAAAGCGCATGCTAGTCCGAGTGCTACGCCTGCCAAAGGCCCTGCTGTGTTAGTTGTTTTTCAGAGCACTTTGTCCTCAATCTGACATGCAGAACTCCAGCTTCTCAAAGCTGTGAAGGGTTCTAGGGTGCTAAATCCCCAGAGGTTCCAAGTCTGACCGAATTCCACTGGCGAGAGCTTTGCTTGTGTTGGAGGTTGAGCACAAATCAAGCAAGAAGACCAGGACAGATAAGATGACTCTACACACGTCAGAATGTTCTTTCATTTCCACTAGGAGAAGGTTAAACATGTGCGACAGCCATTCTTTATTGAGTCTGTGTGTCTGTAACTCCACACATCCACAAAATACAAGCTAAGTTGTGTTCCTGGGTCACTCTTGGACTCTGTGTTCTCTCTGACTCTGTTGAAATGATAAGCATAGAGGAATACGGAAATCTATAAGGCTTTATGCTTATAAGGAAGCACACTAGTGTTGGTGTGCAACTAGCCTGCTAGCTATCAAACTGCAGAATAATCTTGGTTTAAAGGCACTTTAACGCAGTGTTAAACAAAATAAGATGACGGTGACCTCGGACTTGCCAGTTCTTTACTGGAATGCCACATTTTTTACTGTTTACTAATCACAGCCTTTTGCCAATTAAACAAACACAAACTGACCATATTAGTACTGAGGTATTTAGCCTTTTCTAAATTTACATTTATAAATCCCTTGGAAAGAAGGACTGCTCTGTTCTGTTAGTATGATACACTTGAAACAACATGCTCGAATTATCATGACCCTTCAAAGTTCAGCGAAGTCTATCAGCACACAAGCAAAACATTCCACCAACAATCAGTGAAAATGAGAAATATAATGAAAGAAGAATATTTAACAGCTAACAGAAAGATTCCCTTTTAGAGGTCTATGACAAATTGTATAGGCAAACGAAGTGTGTCACTGATTTGGTCGACTAATTTTGTGTGTACAATGTTGAAGAATTCTAAACAAACCCAGATATGAGTGTCAGAGTTGAAAGTGTGTATGGAGTTACATGTTTTTATACCTTGCTGGGGACAAAATTTACACACTATGATAGAAATTTCTTTTTAACCTTGTGAGGACCTTTTGATGGTCAGTATGAGGAACTCAGCCAAAAGCTACAGCTTTTATTATAATAATTATATCAATAAGAAGTCCTCACATGAAAAGGCAAAAAATTTGTGTGTGTGTGTGTGTGCATGTGTGTGTGTGTGTGGGTGTGTGTGTGTGTGGGAAAGGTTTTATATCTTGGTGAGGACCAGATGTCCCCAAAAGGATAAGAATATTTGACCATTTTGACCTTGTGGGAACATCTTATCAGAAAACTACCTTCTTACATAAAATAGATTTTTTTTTAATTATTTAAAAAACTAAAAGAGCCAAAAGGTTTGATTTCGGTTGGTGAGGTTAAGGATGGGTTTTAGGTTTAGGTTTAGGCATAGCATTAATTAGCTGTATTACTAATTATGTCAATGGAAGAACCTCGCAGGGACAATAAGACAAAAGTTTTGGTTGTTTTTTGTAGCTTATCAGGACAAATTTTTCCAGATTCTACAGGAAAACCTGAACAAATAGGGGTAACCTACCTTTCCAGGACCTTGTCAAGTAAAGGACTTTTTACAAAAGCTGTGTGCTTCTTCTTCTTCTTCTTCTTCTTCTTCTTTTTTTTTTTTTTTAAACGGAAATAGTAATGTTGGTAATGGAGATGGAAAAATGGTAATGTTGTTCCATAATCCTCTACTGAATGAATTATTACCTATAAATTGGATGTATTTATATTACTTAATATGGTTCAAATAAGGGGAAAATGTTTTGAAAAAAAAAAAAAAAACGTTAAGGGGTGGAGGGGGTAGTTGGTAAATTGTTGCCATATGGCAACAATGCAAAATGGTGGAAAGTGTAAGATAATTATTTTTTCATTAAAACTTAACTTTATTTCCTTAAAATTCTTGAATGTACTTAACAAAATACATAACCAAATATTTACACTGCTAAAACACTATAAATCCACTATAATTTGGGCTGTATGGTAATAATAACCGTGTAACAACACAGTGACACAGTTCCACTTACCATATTATCTGGACCAAATTTCACGGTTTATTTGCAAACTGGCAAACATTTACAATGATAAGACTACAAAATGTCTAAAATTATAAACACCAAACACAATAATAAATAATGGTTTTTTTTTACTTTAATATGTTATCAAAATTGAATGGTCACACTTAGGTTACATACTTGCCTACTGTTGCCACTTGGCAACAATTACATTTTACCATTTTTACAAAAGACTCATTATAGCCAAACTTGTTTTCATGATAAAAATTAAACGTTCACTTACCCAGCAGTGATACCAGCATTTCCTGGTCATGTGACCTGGCAATTATGTTTCATATGAAAATAAAGGTTCCCTTTTTCACAAATAAATAGTAAAACCTAGGTGTTGTGGTACTCCCTATTATAAAAAAAAATAAGAAATTAATTGTTGCCATATGGCAACACCATGCAGTAGAGGGACAAATACTGTAAAATTTATAAATGTATAAATTACATATAGGTATAAATGTAGAGGTAAGCAGAGCATCTTCCAGTGGAAGTGGAAAACAATCTTTATAAATTAAAATAAAATGTAATTTTTGAGGGAAACAATATTTATAATGTTAGAATGTCACCTGTGTTTGAGATGCATGAAAAAGAGAAATGCACTCAGTTGTGGAAAGTCAGTAGTTTTCAGATCTATATAAATAAGGTACAAAATGTCAAAAAATAACAATATGAAGGGTTTTCCCAGACAGCTACATACATACAGTATATGCTGTGTGTGTGTGTGTGTGTGTGTGTGTGTGTGTGTGTGTGTGTGTGTGTGTGTGTGTGTGTGTGTGTGTGTGT